>VYXC01009201.1:12055-69057 GCA_013397175.1 Platysteira castanea
ACACTTTCACCATCTGCTCGGGTGCTCGGGCCCCAGGACTCTAAGCTCGCCTTTCCCTGCTCTGCCGAGAGGCAGCTGCCCTACCTCTGCCGTTCCTTTGCCGCTGCTTTGAGGCTTTGCTGCCCTGTAGCGCCACACCTCCGCCTGCTGAGACCTCCCGGAGTTCCTGCTGCAGCTCCGGAGTTTGATACATCTCACCTATCACCCGGGATTTTGTGTTGATCCCTGCTGTTCCAGCCTGCTGTTCCCGGGGATCCTGCTGAAGCCCCGGGACCGGCTGCCCAGGGGGTTTGTGAGGCCTTTCTCCCATCCCGGCCCGGCCCGGCCCAGCCGCCATTGCCGCGTGCTCCCCGCGCTCGCTCCGCAGCGCCCCCTGCAGGCGCGGGGGAACCATCGCCCCCGCCCTGCTCAGCGGGAGCCGCCAGCGCCCCTGCCGGCCGTGAGCGGAACTGCACCGAGGGGAAAGGGCCCGAGAGCCGAGAAGGGGTCCCTGGGTTCTGGTTCTGTTTGGTGTCACTGCCGCAGTTACTGGGGTTTGTTTGTCTTGTCATATATACATATATATATATTAGTGAAGAACTGTTATTTCTATTCCTCATATCTTTGCCTGAAAGCCCCTTAATTTCAAAATTATAATAATTTGGAGGGAAGGGGATTACATTTTCCATTCCAACGGAGGCTCCTGCCTTCCTTAGCAGACACCTGTCTTTCAAACCAAGACAACATATTTCTGCTCTATGTGGAAAAATTATACTTACAGTTTTTCATGCTGATGAATTCCTTTGTGTTCTATTACTATATAAAGGTGTTTAGCAGAAAGTGTCATGCTTTTATATCTTTGTAACTCATAACAACAGGATAGTAAAAAGACTGTCCCCAGAGTATTACTTCTAGTTTTAGGGTAAAATTTATATCATCAAACAAATCTCAAAGGACTAGGGAAAACCTGCTCTTTGTAGGCCGTGATGATTATTAGCACTTGAACTTGATAGAGGGTTGTGATGAGTTTTCCATCAACTGAAGTCTTGAAATAAAGACTTGATCTCTTACTTAAATATGTGTTCTTTTTCAAACATGTTATGGGCTGCCTTCTTGAGGAAATTATCAAGTGAGATAATGTATGTTCTGTTCAGGGTGTCACACTGGGGATCATCACTGATCCTTCTGACCTTTAAATCTGGAATAAAATAAATCTGGAAACCTTATCTCTCTTGACACTGTAGCCATTTCAGACTGAAGTTTCTAGAAGGTCTAAATTAAATATTGCTATGGTTATTATGATAGGGTCTCAGAGTTCATGTTTCTTCACTTAGTTGTCTCATAGTCTCCTAGTCTGTATTGAGTCTCTCAGTTTAATTCCAGGCTCAAATCCTGAGGCTCCACATATACATTAAGGCAGAGACTGTATTTATGGTGTGTCTTGTACAGTACATACTAATCATGCCACCAGTGCTTGCGTAATTGTGGTGAAGTTGCAAAATATAATTGAACTACTATTAAAATGCATACAGCTGTCACCAGAGCAGGTAGCTTATGAGTTTCTGTCTGCCTTGTAAAACAGAGTACAGGAATTATGATTTTATTAGTCACACTACGGTCTGAAAATCATTCCCCTTCATTAATTTTTCATTATAGCTATGATCAGTGGAATCACTTTTAGTTAAGAGTTGGACTTATTTAAACCAAACATCCAAATTCCAAATTAGCTCATTCACAGAGACAAGCCACACCTGCTCTTCGTGCTTACACCAGTGTGCTACTGTGATGTCTCTGGAACAGATGACTCCTGTGTACAGGCTGAGAGGAGAATGGTATATCCTGGAAAATGAGGAGAGGAACTAAAGATAGAGGAGTTAGTGCCACTGGAACACAAAACATCTTCAGATCCCATCTAACCTCTTGTGGGAAGTCAGACACACACAGGGAACAACTCATGTGGTCTCTCTGGGCATCTCAATCAGCTGCAGAAGCAGCCAGCTTCTACTGCTGGTACTGTGGTGGTAGAGAGAAAGGTTCCAGCCAGCCCTGGAGGCTGCACATTGGCACCTGGGTGAGAAAGTCTTGCTGCATCAAACCAACTCCATGCAGAGCCACTGAGAGTGACAACTACACAAGTTAACTAATTTACACTGATTCAGTAAACCAGTTTGAGCTGAGGGGGACTTGACAAGAAATTTTGGGGTGGCTAGTTCAGATAGGACACTCCCACTTTAATCTCCATGTCATCCAACTCTGCTGGGAACAAAAGAAATTTTGGAGATTCTGACATGCTATCTACTTAGATGATGAAATGTACAATTAATAGACGAGAAAATTGAAGAGATGTGCAATTAGAAAGAAACGTAGCTGAAGATGGTAGGTGACTTACTCTTTCAGCTTAGCATACCAAGGGTTCAGTCCATATATGTGTTCTTTTTCTATTAACAGCCAAAATTTTTTAAAGTAATTTTGAAATGTCTTTCTCAGCCCCTAAAAATGCTTATTTTACAAAAAAGTCAAATATTTCTTGTAGAAGTTTTAAATATTATGTCTCCAAAACTCTTTAGATATCTCCACTAGTTTTGACTTGGGATTGAGTGTATTTTCTTGACAGTAGCTGCCATAGGGCTGTGCTAGATTTGCTGGAGGCAGTGCTGGTAACACTGGGATGTTTTAGGTCTCCCCGAGCAGTGCTCACAGTGTCAAGGCCTTTTCTGCTCCTCACTGCATCCCACCAGCGAGGAGGCTGGGGGGCCACAAGGAGCTGGGAGGGGACACAGCAGAGTCCAAGTGATCACAGGGATATTCCATCCGACATGGCATCAAGCTCATGGCATCAAGATAAAGGCAGGGGAAGAAGGAGGAAGGAAGGGACGTTTGGAATGATGGCATTTGTCTTCCCAACTCACCTTTACATGTGTTGGAGCCCTGCTGTCCTGGGGGCAGCTGAACACCTGCCTGCCCATGAAAAGTATTCAACTAATTGCTTTTGCTTTGCTTGTGCATGCAGCTTTTGCCTTCCCTATTAACTGTCTATGTCCGGGGAGACACAATAAAGAGGCTCTTACACCTGCCAGGTTCAGCAGAAAGGAGGATATGACATCAATTTATTGACATTATCTTATTCTTATACATATCCCAGCTCCACAAGGGATTGGAGAGCATGTCACTTCCTTCTCCATCTCACTGGAGAAGAAAGATGCTCATCAAAGTGGTCATATCACAAAAGGAATGAAAAACAGAAGATACCGTTAAGTAAACATCGGCTACTATTTACATAAAACTGTGAGAAAGAATCTGACTCCAAGGTTAAAAACAGAAGGCTTACAGAATTCCAGGGCAACAACTGTCTCTATCACAACCCAAGAATTCATTCACTTTTACTCCTCCTGTTCCCTCACCCATCCCACAGCGGGGGACTGAGTGTGTGGCTGGATGGGGCTCAGCTGCCAGCCGGAGTTAAACCATGGCCATCAGTGGTATTACCATGTGGCTAGAGAGGGTTACTTTTTATGTAGATTGATGGAATTTGTGGTGAAAATGCAGCCCATCATGGCACAGACAGCAGAAATCTCCACTCTAGCACTAACCTAAATGGGGAGTCCTGAGCTGTAGCACCATGTTTCTCCCGTCTCTCCTTCTGTCCAAGTGTTTTTAATAAGGGATGATTTTTCAGCCTGAGGACAGCAGTAGACAGTCTGAGCTTTCTGGACCTGAGCTGGCACACAGGGACAGTACTTCTGGCTCCAGAGCTAGCATAAGTGGGGCCAGCTCAGGTATCTCCAATGTCGTGTACACATGTAACTCTTTAGACTTAACTCCTGTGTTCACAGTGTAGGGCTATTGAGATGCTGTCCTCTGGGTGAGAGGGGCCAGCCACTGTCTCTGGTAGTCAGCAAGACAGCTCTGCATCTCTTTCAAATAACAGAAGGTGTACCTAATATTTTCAGAAATATTCCTACTCAGATCAAAAGCCAATCTTGTAAAGTTACTCAGATTAGAAAGGACATTTTGATTCCTGGCTGTGAAGTAAGTAGGGAGTGTGAGGCTTTCCCATCTGGGTGGGAATGTTGCCACCATTATACCCCAAAGATTTCCTTTTCTTTTTTCCAGTGCTGCAGCTGAGTGGTTATTGAGTGACTGGTGGGTATCATGTCAGCCTTGGTTCACTGTACCACCAGTACTGGACTCGGTAGAGAGATCTCAAATACCTTGGGTGCAGCAGAAACTATAAAAAGGCAGCAAGGCAAAGAAAGGCATTTTTGGGCTTTCTGCCCACAAGGATCTTATGGAAATTTTTTTTTTACCCTGCTTTTGGAGACTAGTGTCATATTGATACATTTTCATCTCTCTGAAAGCATTTTTCACAGAGCTTAGATTCATGCATGAAATCATCTTTATCCATTTGGAGGAGCAGTTTGATCAATTACAAAGGTAATCCCTTACTGATGGGAAGTGAGAAAGCTTGGTAACACTTGGTCTGCAAGGCTTGCACAGGCTTATCACTTATTCTGGGCCAGAATTTTATAGACAGCCAATTTCACGGTTCTTAATTTAACCACATCAGCATGTCTTAAACCTGTCTTAAGCTGTAGCTGTTCTGAAATCTTTTGCTGTTGATAAATATCTGTCTACTGCCCATAAGCAATATTAGCACCTTTCTATGTGACATTCACATTCAGTTCTAATCAGATTATAAAAGTAAAACATCATATAAATATGTGAGAACAGCTCTTTCCAGATTATTCAGAAACACTCTGCCAAGTACTTCGAAGTTGTTCTGGTAAACATATAAAAAAATCATCCATCCAAGATCTTTTGATAAACTGCCACTTTAAAAAAAGGAGAGAAGTGTTTTCCTCTATGCTCTTCTTGGTGCTAAAATACAGGAAGTCAGTGACAAGTCCGTACTGCAATGTGGTCCCTGTTACATGAGCACTCAGGTGCCAGCTCAGGGGGAGTTCCCACTTACCAAGGAGCGTGGATGTAGGCTTTTGTAAAGATCTGTCTACAAGAGAAGGTAAGGTTTGGCTGGGTACTTCCCTGCCATGTCTGGATCAAGGTATTCCAGTAATTTCTGACTGATGATGTTGTGAGCAAGTACAGACTTGGCACAGAGTGATAGAGACGTACAATACAGAACAGTCAGATGCCACATTCTCCATCCAGTTTTGTGAGGCAGGCCAGTGTACATAAGCAGGCCTGAGTGTAACCATGGTATTAACATATATAGAACAGATGATATGATTTTGACGGTATGGTTTAATTCCTTGCCAAGTTTCCAGTAGTTCAATCATGAGCTAATTTGAAGTAATTAAATCAGTTATGTTTTTTTAGAATAACTTTCTCATCTATAGGGCTATGAATATCATCACTGCAATCATAGCTAGAATAGTTTTTATAATAACCTGTAAGTTTAAGTGATAAAATCTACAAAACTCTCTGTAAACAAAAATCACCAAAGCAGATTGCTAAATTGTGATCCTGAACTCTATCCCAACAGTTGTGCCATAAGGTGATGTTTAAGCTTGTGCAGCTTTTAGGAAGCTGGCCTGTAAAGTTTAAATCCAGACCTGTATCTAGAATTCAATTTCTTAAATCCATGTTACATCTTCTACCAGATTGCTGTCTGATGAAGCTCCTAGGCATAGAAATCTAGGTCTGATTTGCTAATGGGATCTTAAACCAACATGCAAATTGAACACAGGCAATATGAAGGAAAAGTGTGGGGTTGAGTGGAAATGTAGAGACATATTTTATATTTGGTTTAGTTTGTTAGAAAACATTACACTCCACTTCTGGTATATTAAAAACAATTTCACATGATGGAAATTTACAATTCAGACTTTATTCTGCCTTTCTTGTAGAAATTTCTTGTGAGTTTTAGCACAATTACTAAGTAAAATACAAGAATTGTACTACCGACTTTTCTAAAATCAATTGCTTCAAATATCTGGAAGTCTAAATAACACTAATGTAAATCTTTCTCATAAGTGGACATGTGCAGACATACAAGCTTAGGATTTTCATTTGAAACTAAAGGAGCTCTCTAGCTTCTGCTAGTGAGAGCCTAGGTTTTGTTCATCATATTTTTCTTCTATTCCTAAAATTGTATTTGTATTCAGTTTCATTTGAATATGGTTTTGATTTGTCCAAACAGCAGATGGCTGTGATAAAGAGTCTGTATTTAACTTGGCACTTTCCATTCCACATTCCTTTACTATTCATAGCACATCAGTCATACTTGTCTCCAGTATGCATAAAAGGAGGCAGTTCAGCTTGCAGATGCAGTTCTCCTCAAATGTGTGAGTATTTACAAACCCACAGCATTATTTCTTTTTAGTATTGAGAAGAGCAGATACTAGATATAGAAGGTGGATATTTTTTCATCTCCTCCACTCATGAAATGTGAGACACTGGATCAGAAACTAAAGCTGTGTCTGCAGTAAGGAACCCCTGTATTTAAAATTAGATTCATGTAGAGCCTGTGTTCCTATGGGGAGAGGGGGATTATCATTGAAAGAAAAATTTGCTCTTGCAGACAGAGTTGTGGGATTTCAGTCTAAATTGTCAAGCAACGTGGACAATTAAATACTCATTTGATTAAATAACAAGACTACCTAAAATGTGTAAGAAAAAAGGCATTTGTGCAATAGCAATGTCTTTTTATTACTGAAGTTTCACAAAGAAGAATTTGATTCTTTTGAGCATTTGTAAGCAAACATTTTTCTTCAGTTGTTAAACAAAACCAATTTTCTAAAATGTCTTTAAATGTTTTCTTTCAAATTACTGTGACAGAAAGTATAATTTCCATTTACTGTGTTTTCAAGCAAATAAAGTCAGTGATTATTCTTTTTCCTTATTGTTTCAAACATGCAACACACTTCTAGAAAGTAATCTCTTGAGGGTTTTTTGGTATAGAAGCTTGAATTATGGAAATAGGGATTTTTCTCTTCATGGTATCTTTCAGTTCATGTGCTTTTCCAGAGAGAAGCATTTAATCTCAAAAATTAGAACACAGATTTTTGGTACATAAATTAAATTTCCATAAGATTCAGAACTTGTCTATTCCTTCTTTAGTGTTTATGACTATGTATGACAAATGCTTATTCCTTAGAAATACAACTTCTGCTACTTAACTCAGAAATGTGTTCTATTTTCAAGATGTTATCAAACAGATTTTTTTTTCTCCTGCTGAGACTAGCCCAAGTTTGCTACTGTTCAAACAGCCTGGATTTTCAACCTACGTGTAGCTAGAGGCAAGCAGTCTAGCATTTCACATCAAACAATAAACTCAGCATACAGAAAAATATATACAAATAATTTCCTTTGCTGTGATAAACACAGCTACATGCTTACTATACCCTACAGCATTGCATGACTGATATTATTTTGTTACAGTAAGAATGATTTTATCTCACCAATAACTACAGACATGGTTCTAATTCTTTCCCACTGAGCTCTTCATTTCAACAACCAAAATGCCATCATGGCAGAAAAGTGCAGACAAGTCTTTGTTCTCCACTCCATCAGGTAATTTGTATTGTCTGGTGAAGCTTCTGGATATGAAACCATGTTCATCCATCCTGGGTCCGTGCTGAGCTTTAATCAGGAGCCAGCCTTCGAAAGTCTGGATAATGATATCTTCGGGGCGGAACTGCACAACATCCAGCAAGACCCGAAAGTGTGTGTTTTCCTCCTCCTGGCTGCTCTTCCCGGCCCCAGTCGTGCTTTCTGCGGCACACCTTTGGTTGCTCAGTGCAGCGGTAGCAGGGCCCGGCAAAGCATATAGAAGGTGGTTCAGTTTGTGTGCTTCCAGCTCTTGGTCAACAAACTGCTCCTGGTAGCGTACAGGAGTTTCCACCCAGTGTCTTATGACAGCTTCTGCCATTGCAGAGGCAGAAAGATCAGCTGTTACTCCTGCTGTCTCAGGAAGCTGCGGAGTCAGAGTGAGCTCTTCCCAGTCGTATGTCTTACCCACAGACCAGTCTATCAGTTGATGTAGCCTTTCACTTTTAGAACAGGCAGAGCTTAACATTTAATACAGCGTCCTGTGCTCCAGTGCTGTGAGATTTGTTTCATCTTTTATCCACTAACAATAGAGCACTATTTATAGTGCTGCGGTCTTGAGTGGCTTCAACACATGCACGGCTTCCATGCAGGAGTACTAAAAGCAAAATTTTAATGCACCTCTTCTTATTGCAATATTGTGCTGTTTATAATTATGAATGATGATTACACAAATAATGTGAAAGATTTTTTTATCTAAGTGGAAGTTCAATACTTTTGTTTTTCCAAGGGGTATGTGATAATAAGTACAAATTCTGTATTTCTTCTAATTGAAATGTGGAGATAGTGAGGGAAGAGGTTTAATTACCTTGGCAGCATGAATGGAGCAGATTTCAGGTTTGCTAAACTGTAAAGTTAGCAAGTGCATTGGACATTTTTGCAGAAGTTGTGCATAGGTGAAATTTGGGCATGGTTAACCATGTTACTGGTGGGAGGAGGTAACCATCTCTGCCCAAAAAGGGGGAGCCTGAAGTGCTGAATCTGCAATCTTAGTGACCTACAAACACAGCAGAGATGTCTCCAGCATGTCAGGGAGTCAGACACAAGAGTGCAGAGAGAACTACAGTGAAAGCTCATGTTTCAGAGCTTCCAGAAGACAGTAGTTATTTTCCACCCGCAGAATAGTAAAGACCTAAATTCTAAATCTTTAATGCTATCATGTTGTCCCAGTAATCTTCATCTTCTGTTGCTTCAAAGCTTGATCCTATGATATCATCTACTGCATGTGTCTGCAAAGCAGGACTGATGACCTCTAAGGCTCCTGAGGTATAATTATGGAATCACAAAATGTTTGGGGATGGAAGTGACCTCTGGAGATCATCTAGACCAACCCCCCCACCCCCCCTTCCCACTAAATCAGATTCACCTGAAACAGGTTTCACAGGATCACATCCAGGTGGGTTTTGAATATCTCCAGAGAAGGAGCTTCTACAACCTCTTGCTTGTAATCTTCTTGCTTCTCTATGATTGCAGGGCAGATAATGCCTACAAAGGCCAAGAGTTTGTTTAACAAGAGCTAGAAGAAAATTGCAATAAAGAGGGGAAATAATTTCTAAATTTTAGTATGTTTGCTAGAAAATCTCTCTAGCTGAGCTTGGTAATGTAAACCAGAATGTGTTATGGCAACTGGTAGTGAAGATTTTTTATTTGATTTTTTAGTGCAATAATAGTTGCCCTAGTGCTAGAAATAATCAAAGAAGATACTTTTATTCCTTCTTGTTTGGCTATTGTTGTTCAGAGTTCTGTCTCTCTCGTGTCCTTACATGTTCCTTTACCATAGTTAATATGGGATCTTTGGTTGCTAATCCAATAATGAAGAAAGAGGCAACTAAACTTCGATACTCATCAGATATTGGCTTCTTTATTGCTTTAATAGCAGGGCAGAATTACCAGATGTACCTGTAATTAAAGCTCTAAGGCTGCCATTTTATTTTAAGCTTAGAAAGGCTGCACTGGAACGTAAGGAAAATTTCAAAAGTTCAAGATAACTTACATTAATGGCCAACTGTTTAACTGAGCATTGTAGGAGAGGAGTATTGTGAGTAAGGAGAGTTAGGCTACTTTATTTAACTATTGGCTCTCCTCCTGTTAAACTGTCTTCCAGAAAGAATTTAAAAATGCAATTCTGAATGTATGACTGACTAAAATAGTAAGAAAACCAACCTGGAGCATTGCCTGTTATCTATTCAACAGCTGTTTTCTCTTTTGCTAGCAAATTATTCACTTGATGAGGAAACTTTAACCCTGAAGTGAAGCAGTATGCCTGGCTGGTTGTGATATTATGCTTATACAGGTTGCTGAAAGCTATTGCTGTCCCTAATTAATTATTTCACGATAGTCTGACTTACTTTACTTCAATTTTTTCTTTTAAGATTTTGTTTTAATTATTCCCATCATCTCTGGAAAAAGGTAAACTTGCCCATAGTTACACTTCAAATGAGAACACAAATCTCCATCTCAGTGCAAGTCACTGTGGGACAGCTGTATCTATTTCCAGAAACAGCTGTGTTAGTCTTTCAAATGACTGTGTTAAGCATACTTGAAACTGTCTGGTTTAATTAGCACGAAAGATGCTTTGAATACCCTTTAAATTCACGTTGTATGCAAAATACTGCAGAAGTTTATAGGATCCCTCTCTACTCTGTAGGACAAGAAATCAGAAAGATTTTGATAATGAAGCTATGGGGCCTCTTTCTGCTTTCCCATTCTGCCCTCTTGTCTGTTCAGTCCCCTCTTCTCTTTGCCACCAGTGGGCTCACGAATTAGTACCGTGCTTCTTATCCCTTTGTTACTAACATGGGGAATATGCCAAGTGGAACAAACAAACACCCTTGATATCTTTTTTCAGCTTTCAAATTTAAACATGGGTGCAGTGCTGCAATACTGAGGCACTTCTGATGCTCATGATGCCGTACTCTTCAAATACCTGTAGCAGGATTTGGTCCAGCAATAGGTTCTAATAACAACTGATTACCGTGGTCTTTTTAAACCTTCGGAGCTGATCCGACAGTAACAGAATCGATGTCCTAAATCACCAGCTCGGTGCCTCAGGTTTTGTTTCCCGGTTTTACCGTACCTGAGAAGGCCTCTCTCCGTGCTGCCCAGCGGGCAGGAGCCCTCCGGCTGCCCTGGGAAAGCACTGTAGATCTGTTCTTCCGAAGCAGCAGCCGGGCAACTCGCCAGCCCACGCCGTCCCTCGCTGCCTGCCGGTGTTCCTGCTCTTCGCCTCTCCCGCAGGTTTTCCAGCCAGCGCCGGGATGAGCGGGCGGGGCCGGCCGGGAGCGCGGCGCCGGCTCCGCGGGGCACAGCGACATCTCCTGGCGAGCCCGGGCAGCAGCGGCACGGCCCCGCCACCGCCGCCCCGCCNCAGTATGTGAAGGGGGCTTACAAGAGAGCTGGTGAGGGGTTTTTGACAAGGGCATGTAGTGATAGGACAGGAGGGAATGGCTTTAAACCGAAAGAGAGTAGGTTAGATTAGGTATTAGAAAGAAATATATTACTATGTGGATTGTGAAACACTGGACAAGGTTGTCTGGAGAAATTGTGGATGCCTCATCCCTGGCAGTGTTCAAGGCATATTGGATGGGGCTTTGAGCAATCTGATCTAGTGGGCAGCATCCCTGCCCATGGCAGGGAGCTTAGAGCTAGATGATTTTTAATGTCTCTTTCAACCAAACCTTTCTATGATTCTGTGACACTATTAAATATATAAAGTAGGCATCCTGGTAAAGCTGTGTTTTAAACGGCAAAAGTGTAAGGTGCACAAAATCATGAGAGTAACACATTTTTGATGCATTTCTTAAACAAATACAGGTTCATCCTGCTTGACACAACTTTAAAATAGTAGAGTGCCCTGTCACAATCCTCTGTGTGCTTGATTCCCCCCCAAAAAATTTGTATTTCAACTACCATTGAAATTCAGTAACTGCTGAAAGGGGAAAAATGTGAAAAAGCTGCCAGGCTGAATTGAAAAAGAACTCTTACAGAAGCTAACGGGCTAAATTCACATCAGGGCAATGTAATTATCCAAATGAATTTACATGAAGCACTGCAGCTACTTTTACCAAAGCATGCAACAATGCCACTCATGATCTACTCTTGCGGCGGCGGCTCAGCCCACTGCTGGGCTGTGGCAATCAAACACCCATGAGACCCTAGCCCTCCAAAGACTAGATGAGGGTGGATCTGAGGAGGGATCCAAGGATGGGTTGGTTGGCGGAATAGAGATCTGAAGCTGCATGCCCCTTCACGAAGATTCTGTTCGGTTCAGTGTTCTATTGGCTCCCAATTCTAACTCCCACCTCCCTGTTATCCTCACTGGTTGTCTTTCAGTTGTATCCTCCCCTTTGCCTGTACCCTATTGGTTGCTTCCCTTTTCTCCTCCTATTTCTCCCTGTATGTGTATAAAACCTCTGGACTGTTCCATTTTACCTGTCTTTGTCCCTGGACGCTTCAGAGCAATAAAGCTTGTGGAACCCACAGAAAGACCCCTCTCTCCTCTTTGCCTCTGAGCAATGCCTGCTCCTAACATCGAGCTCATCAGGATGCGCCTCCTCCAACGAGGAGCCAGTGTCAGAGTCCACCTTCTGCAGCAGCCCTGCTAAGACATCTCTGGATGTCTGCGGGAAGGACGCTATGTCCCCTCTGGCCAAGGGCATGCCCCGACAGCTTCAGTCTACTTCACATGTCATTCAAAAGAGATACTGTTACTTCACACTTTGCAATACATATGAAATTAAAGTAAAAGTAGGACTTTTTGGGTTTTACCGCTGCTCTAGTAAATAATAGGGAAATATAAGCTTTGTGGTGGTACTAAAGAGCTAGATAGTAAAATAAAATGTGTGTGAGAACGGAACATGGTGTGATACATAGGAAAACTCCATGGTAAAGAGCTATTTTCAACATTGTATTTAATATATTTGTTTAGAGTGAGAAAATTACTGTCTATTCCATCACTTGGAGTCCATTGCTCCTTAAAGCTATGAGCTGTCTTTTTAGCTGGATTGTTAGATGTGGATCTGCATAGGCTCTGAAGAAATCAGCAGTGTAACCTCAAGTCCTGCAAGTGCCTCATCAGCAGATATGGAGTGTTCTGTTTTCAATAAATATTGAGGGATTTTTTTTTTTCAGTAATGTCTCATTCCAGTCACATGGTGTTTATATTGGTCAGTGAATCACAACATAACTCTTTCTGCAGCAAGACTTCATGCTGTGTTATAAAAATTCTTGCAAGTAGTGAAGGTTGTGTTGTTACATAGCCAGCTTTACTGAAGACAGACTTCAGTTTGTGGGTCATGTCCTTCAAAACCTGGAAAAGGCTGGATTTGCTCAACCTCTTGGAAAATCTCTCCAGGGCACTGATACTCTCTTGTAACTTAGGTGCCTCTTAAGAAGTGGAAAACTAATCCCAGCTTTTGCACTAAGAATCAAGTGTGTGCTCATTTGTTAGGATGCAATGTAAGAAATATAAGTAATCATGGAATGGATTATCATTTTGACACATTGCAACCATTATTACAAGATTTTTCTTTTGGTATGTTGAGATGATAGAAGAGCAGATGAAGGATGAGGATGAAGGTTGACAGAACCACAGCAGCTGCTGCTGGACCAACACCTTTACAGAACAGTGAAGGAATGAAATACAACATGTATAACAATGATTTTAAAATTTCACATTACTATAGAAGTGATGTTATGCAACTCTTAACCCAAATTTGCTTTGTTAGTCACATGTTTTCAAACGTTTCTAAGTATGCTAGAGGCAAATGCACCAGTGCCTCACAAATTCTAGAGGAATTCCTACAGAAAGCAAACTCTTTAGAGTGATAATAATCTCCTCAATTCTTGCGGACAGAATGGAAGAAAGGAAATGAACAATTAAAAAAGAATAATGTGCCTAAGGGTTCAAAAGCTCTGGTTTGCCATTGAAACTCAGGATCCAAAGCACTCTTTCTGTAGAAACAGTCTTACTTTTCACAAGTTAAAAATTAACTAGTGTTCCAGGAAGAATGCAAATTTTCTGGTTTCCTCCTCTTCTGCCTCACTGAAGATATTACTTGAGACTTGACAGGAAAACTCAAGGCAGTGGAGTAATACTGGTGTATTTATTTTGGATCTGTTAAAATTTCAAAGGTTGTGCTCACATGCACATTTTAGGATGTGAAACCCCTGTTCATGGGGACATCTTCAGCTGTGCATGTTTTCATGTGGACCACTTTAGTAAAAATAATACAAGTACTGAAAATCTCACTTATGAAGATCTGGAAGTAGAAAATTTTCTGCTCTTTACAGTTATGTACTGTCTAGGTCCTACATTACACATAAAACACACTAATTTGTAATTAGCAGAAAACACCCATTATCTCCTTTTGGGTGGGTTGGTTGGTTGGTTGGTTGGTTTGTTTGTTTTCCTAAGAACAAAGTGAAGATTGAAGTTAAATAGCTAGAATGAGGATATGTGGTGTACTGATCCTCTGGATATATTTGTCAAAGTAATTGCTTACCAGAAAATAATTGAACTTACTAAATGAATTTTGAGATTTAAGAAGTTCTGTGTTCAAGGAACCCCTGAAATTCAGCCCAGAACTCACTGAGGCTGTGTCAACATGTTGGTCTGGAAGGTGGCCGGCTGCTGATCCTAGGGCAGAAGTATTTCATCCAGGAAGTCTTTAAAGAGAAACTGCTGGGATTTGTGAAGGATTTACAAGAAGAGTTTGCTGCGGTTAGTGAACAATTCCTTTCTGGAATGACATAAATATACTATTTGATACCAGTGTACCCTGGAATTAACTACTGTGTCAAGCATCTTTAGCTGACAAGGAGCAGCTGGAGACTGACTGGGTAAGTAATGAGAGTGAAGGGCTTGCCCTGGAATCTCTAGTTTAGAGTGACTGATAGGGAATTGATGATGTCTCAATACTATTCTCATCACATGGTGATTTAGTGGATAATATGAAATTCCAGTCTTAGAAGGAAAGTGAATGATTCATTGGCAAAAACACTGTCTCACCTTGACTCTCCATATGGGGAAAACCAACCAAAATCTGGCTCCTATGTCAGAACTGTTATTTCCTTTCGTGTTGGAATTAGAATAATAGTCTCATATTGTCCTAATTTCCTGACTTTGGCAATGCCAGGAAGGCTGCAGAGGTGGTAAAATCTGCTGCTAGAAGTCCTTTTCTATAGATAGTTTTCAGTTAAGTATGGGGAACAAATTCTGATATTTAAACTACATAATCCTTCATCTTTACTGGACTTGCACTTAAGTATGTATCAGTGCAGAATTTACATCCTTAATCTTAACACTGTCATCCATACTAGTTCTGAAATTACATTTTCTTTCCTGGTATGTGTACATTTCAGAAGACAGAACTTGGCCAGACTTTTTTTTTTACCAATTAATTTACTGTGAACTTTGATTTACAGGACAAGGATAGGTAGGTTATTCCACATATGTGAGTAGTGAATGCTTTAAAGACGTTCTGGTCTGAAATTTAAAACTTCATCTTTCCTCTCTTATTTGAGCTTCTGTTTATACATGTTAGAATTTGAAAAATCTAAAAATGTTTTCTGGCGTGCTTTGTACACTTGTCTATTTGCAAAGACCCCATGCCACATATGTTGGAAAAAAATTGGAGACTTGTTTTTCTTCCTAAAAAAGCCTTTGTATCATATTAAATACTGACAGAATCTCACTCAGTCTTTGCCATAACCTCTAAGCAAAGATCTCTGTACATGTAAACATTCATTTAACATGACCAGAAACCTGGTTAGTAGGTAAGGTAGCACTTTCTTTCCATTACTACAGTGCTTTCCTCCCAACACGTATTTGTCAATGCAGCTATTTTTATAACACAGATCAGAAGTGCTGTGAAAATCTAGTGCTTGTATGTTGTTCTACTGAAGGTCAGAAGATCCTTAATTAAACTTTATTTTGCTAAGGTTTATGTTTACATAGCATGCTCTGCAAGAAATAAAATGTTTGTAGTGAGATCATGAGAGAACAATAATATTTATAAAGGCAGATTTAACTCACATATTACAGAAACCATTTTATTTCCACAGTAGAAGCTCTTTCTTCCATATTAATCTTTGCTGTACCAAGGAAGTAAATTAAGTCTATGCAGGCTAATGGGGTAGTTCTGTAGTCAGAGGTTTGTAATTAGTACAACTGTACTTAAATGTGATTACTTATTCTTGGAGGGAAGCTTTAAAAAATAATTAATGTATTTTCAGGGCATAAGTGTGTTAGCTATTCCACATAGGTTGTAGCTTGCTTTGGGGCCAGTTAAAGCTACTTACAGATAGCAGAGTATGGACTTCATGGTTTATAAAGTGAGGAAGAGCTTCTTTGAGCAGAGATGAACAAAGCCACAGGAAAATAATTTAGAAGAGTTAATCATAAGCAAAATCACAGAGGAGGCTTTGACATGCAGTCAAAGGACTTAGCATTGTTGACATTTTGCTATCAATTCAAAACATATTCAGTTTTACAAGGAGAATGACTGATGGATGGAAAAGAAGGTTGAAGTTGAATGAAAGACAAAATGTTCTGAACACAAGGAAATTTGGTTATTAGCGTACAAGCAAGCTGTCATTCAGCAAACGGTACTGAGTGATAGTAGCTAAAGGCAGCTGAATGTTGAATAATTCGTGGTTATCTGTCCAATTTGTCAACTCCCTACTCTCACTGCTATTCCCGGAGCATTCACTGAGGATATCAGCAAAGTAAAGGCTGCAAGATTAAATCTTGTTCTAGCAAAAATCCAGGACAGAAAGAACAACCAGACAGTTTCAGATAGACTCTAGGCTGTCTCACTCCTATTCATTTTCTACCACTGCTGGAATTTTGCTGTGGAAACAAATAGCAAAGAAAACAATAACAGGATTAAGAACAATGACAGGCTATTAAATCACATACCAGTGGTTCACAGCCTATGGCTTTTTTTTTTCCACTGGTGCAATGTTAGATTTTTTTTTGGCAATGGCTTTTCTTCTTTTTAATGTACAGCATTTTAAGGTTAAGAACATGACCTAGTGGAGGAAGGGATGCTTTCTAGTTCCTCCCTACTTTGATACAGTTTTATGTTGTTTTTCATTTAGTTCTCCCATCTGAATCTGTGTAGTCTGGAGACAGGCCCCTTTTCTGCTCAGGAACAAGCATCAGGGCCAAATCAGATGCCAAATCATGCTTCATTCTTCCTTTGTATAGCGAGCCATAGAGACCAGTTAGCCATCAGTAAGCAAACAATAGAAATGAGTTCTTCTATGAACTGTAGTTGTGGGAGGACTAACATGCACAGACTGCAGAGCAATAAAGATTTGGGACCAATATACAAACAACTGGTAATTCTGTAATCTAAGTTCTAGTCTAGAACCATAGGAAACCTGCATCCTAAGTTTAGGTACTTAAATAGTGCAAGAGGCCTCTGCTATTTTGAGAAACCA
The DNA here is from genome assembly GCA_013397175.1 of Platysteira castanea. Classification (NCBI taxonomy): domain Eukaryota; kingdom Metazoa; phylum Chordata; class Aves; order Passeriformes; genus Platysteira; species Platysteira castanea. The sequence continues at coordinate 29,051 of VYXC01009201.1, forward strand.
AATACAGTTTCCTGTTCTTATTGTTCCCAGAGTCAAAAATGCATCCTGTTGGTACCATAAAAAGATACCAAACTATTCTGCAATCTGGAAAAGTGTGTTTAGTTACGCTACTGCTGCAGTTCTACTCTCTGATTATGTAATATTTTTTTCTCAGTAGTTCAGTTTCTTTAGTCTTTAAAGCCTTTACATACTCTGATAATAATTTTAATTTCCTGATCTCAAATGTCACACAATGATTTCACATGTGTTTATTTTTATACATATCCAAGTGTGAAGCAAGCATTTAGACAGCTGAGTAACGTGGTTACAAAACATGCTTGTTGCATACCAATTACATATCAGGTGCATAACCACTCACAAAATTCAGTCCCATTTGAGCACACAAAAAGCCATTAGGGCCTTCCAAAATGCAGTTGCTACAGTCACTTGTCTCCAACAGCTTGTTACCCTCCCTTTATGTTGCCATCTCCTCTGTGGGTGAGTTCATTAAGAGCTGTCTTTCTGACTCCAGACTGGCTGACATAGGAGGCTGCCACTGGTCAGCTGTGCCTTTTGTACCAACTAGTAAGGAGTTGATTGCCTGCAGGTTTGAAACGACTGGACTGATGCTTTGTGTTACTGGATACAAACCCCTGCAGTTATTACCTCCAGATATGGGGAGAAAGGCTAGCAGAAAATACATGTTCCATTAGCCCATGCTTTGTTCCACTACAGCAAGTCTGAGCTGGAATGTCAAGACCTACAGCAGTGTTAGGCACTCAGAGCTGTACTTCCAAGAAATATTAAAAGTGGTCTGGCTGGTAGCTACTTGATATTAAATATTACAGAATCCTTTCTGGTTCATATTAGGTACCCAAAATCAATAGATACTTTGGCCTTTAACTTGCTGTGCCTCATTCCTGCTTCTGAAAGAAAGCAATAGTAATCTCTCATCTTAGTGGATTGTAGTGAAAATGAACTGATTAATATCATAGAATCATAGAATCTTAGAAACATAGTATCTGTGAAGAAGTTAATGTCAGATTATGTGACAAAGAAAAAAAGATTTCTGTCCTTGGGCAGAATTTGTCAAGTGGTGAGTAAAAAACATGAGGCCACATGCAACAATAGTTGTTACTAGAAAGTAAAGAAGAAGGAAAATTTAATACTAATATAGTCAAGTGGAAAATATACAGTAGAGTTATATAATTGGACAGCACATGATAATATACAGGCCTGTGCAGGCTGAAATTAAGATGCACAGGAAATCTGAAATTTAGCATTTTCTTCCTAAGTGTTTTGAAAGTTGACTGTACTACAGCCACAATTGTTAGGTTTCTGTTCCTCTTCTTTGTTTTTCAGCAGGAGACACAGTTTGCTGTAAGGATGTGAGATATGTAGAAAGGTAGAATCTCATTTGGAAATTAATTCAGACAGTAATGTACAGTTTTCAAAAGTGAAGTTATATCTGAGCACACTGTGACTTCTGTCTACTCCTCTTCCTTGAGAATTATGAGTAAGCTGATGCAGTTAAATGAAACCTCTTGGCACTTCCCTGCCTAGAGACTGAATCTATTGGGTATTTTCTGCACCCTGTCCTAGCAGAGATACACCAGAACTTCCCCATCTGCAGCAGGACAATATTAGGAAATGTAGGCAGGATCTGGTAGGACCCAGGTTAAAATGTTTAAATTGGAAGTGTCTATTTACATACCACAGAAGTTATCGGGACTTTTACCAATATCTGTTTGTATGCAGTGATATGTCTTAGCCTTCTGAAAGCTAGCCATTAAAACAGTGAGTGTGTGAAAAACATTGCTTTTGCCTATGGCTCGGTTCTCAGACAGTGTATTAATATGCATGCTGAACTGCTGAGCAGGGTGAAAATGAAGAATTAATGATCAACACTAATGAGAATCATTTGGTCTAAGCACAAATGGACAGTGCTTTTTGCTCACAATATAAACAGCTTTATTTAAAAGAATCTCCCAGTATCTGGATAATTTAGTACCATTACTTACGGGTTTTTATGTGTTCAGAATAACAACAATATTTAGCTTTAATTCTCTGAATAAGTATTAACAGAATTCTGTGTTAATGAATTAGCAAATTCACTTCCATTTTATTCTTAAACCCTCCACATAGAAGCAAGAAATCAAATTTCATGTTAGTTACACAGAAAAGTAGTTTGTTATTTAGCCAGGACTGTAAAAATTGTATATGGTCCAGATCTATCCATAATCTTCATGCTGAAATAAAAATAAAATACAACAGTTATTCCTTCTCACATATTCTTCAGATGGGTTAGAGGCAAGAAACCTATACTTTGGCTGCTGGCCTCTCCCTCAATGGAAGCATCTAAAATAGGTTAACGAGAGTCAGATTGCCCTGTAAAGCGTGCTTTAGTCTTGCTTCAGGAGCTGAAATCTATAGTTACCACATAAAATACTTAGCCCTTAAAGATCTTTTACACCACCTTACCATATTTTGACCTGTTTTCCTAAGCTGAGATACAGTTTGGCTGACAGACCCATCAGCATCTTTTAAACTGTGATTCACAGAATTTTCTGTGTGGGAAGTGCCCCAGAGGGATCGTCAAGTCCAACTCTTTAATTAAGTGGCCCAAGGGATTGAACCCACAACCTTGGTGTTAATAGCACCATGCTCTAAAGAACGGAGCCAATTTCAGGGCCACTCCTTACATTCCTTCATGGCACAGCTTCTTGCCGGTTTTTTCCATCCTCAAGACTATGTAGAGGATGCTCAAAGACAAACAAATTTTATTGCTAAGCAAGAATTCTTCAAGATGAACTCAGAATATTCACACACTTGTCTTATTTCTCCTCTCCTTTGGAGCTATAATTGCACGTAGGATAGATAAAAGAATTGTACTGAAATGGCTGAATTCACACGCTGTCTTTAGACCCTTACCCTGGAAACCCAGAGGAACAGTGGGAAAAAGGGGCAGTGTTATAGTAAAGTTCCCACTCACATAGTAAATTACCCGAGTGGAAATGCATTTCTAAGAGTGTTGTATTTATTCCCATACTCTTGACTCTAGTGGAGCTGAGCTTCTTGGATACACAAAACTGTTCCCTAGCATGTCCGCAGGATTGCTGGGTTTGTGCTATCACTAACTGGTTTTATTACTGACAAAATAGGTTTATAATCCAGCTGCCAAGATGTTAGCAAGGAAGGATGGCTGGACTTCTGGTTAGGGCACTGCCTTGGGATGTAAGAAATCCTATTTGGTTCTTGTCTCTAAGGCAGGTTTTTTCCTTTGGCTTCTGGAAAATCACAGTCTTTTTATTCCACTTTCAAAGAGTGCAGGAAGAAGTATCAACATCCTGGCCCTGTTTAGATTATTACTATCTTTAGGAGAAACAGTATCTTCTAATACATGTATGCAAAAACTTACACCAAATATCATATGAAGCTTTCAGAGGAAGAAGAGCAAACAAGGAGGACCATGAAAATTTTAAGTATGAAGGTGTACCACCAGTGACAAAGAAGAAATTGAGTTTAATGTGAACACACCTTTAACATTCCTGATGAAACCAAAGAACAGCTTCCCGACTCGGGTATCAGAGGCAGACTTGGTGGAAGGGGTAAGCCTTCCTACTATGGCATGAAGTATGTCACTTGTTAATGGGTGGCTGCTCAGGAATCTGATATTACAGGGATACAGCAAGTGGAGAGTGGGTATACAGAAAATAAGAAAGCACATAGTAATTAAAGTTTGTCAAAGGATTGCATTTGTTTAGAAATAAAGCAGTTTTCAGCAGATTTATCGTTTGCTGCTGTTGGTGAAGTAAATGTAACTGTATTGTCCTGTTTGCAAGGCTATTGCTTTTGTTTTATTCACCAGTAGAGAAGTTTGCAAAGAAAATACAAAAAAGTGGCTATTCATAGAGTCATCATACTATAGTACTATTAATGGATTTTGTCTACAAAAAGCTTTTACAAGATGAAATTGCTTGAGTTCAATTTAAAATTAACAACTATAAATTCACATTTCAGATCCCTCTTGGGCGAAGTTCATACTGAAATTGAATTCTGCATTTCTTTGGACTAAAAAGGAGCAAAGGGACAAAAGGATTAAATATCTATTTTTCTAATACCTATACTGTAGAAAGAGTAGAAAAAATAAGCCTCAGCCACTAGCTGGACATTAATAGGGAAAAATGTTGCAATGAAAATAAGAGAGATAAGTGACTGTATGTGCTAATGTGTTAAACTGCATATGTGAAAAACATACAAAGAATTGTGTTTTACCCAGGATTACCATTAGCGTAGTTGCTATAACCCTCTGATTTTCTCTCTTAACTATGTATTTGAAGTTTTCTGTAAATAATAGCATGGAACTGTAGTCATTAATTTACAGTTTGTATAAAATAAGGAGACTATAAAAGAAATGAACATTCAGCCTGCTTTTAGTTTGTAATTACATTTTCCATAAGGTATATGGAATTGGTTTCATTCCTGAGTCTCTTCAAAACTTAATGCATATTTAACAATACAGACCTTTGCACAGAGTCTGTCAGGAGGGAGCCTTATCCTGACAGAAATCTAGTCACACAGTTCCCCATCCTGAATCCCAAAGCAGGTTAGTAGAGGCTGAAAAGTGAGTGGCAATGATGAGGAATGCTGAGAGATAGCCTGATTCACAGCCTGTGAATAGGATAGCTCTTTCAGGGTTCCTTACTGATATTTAATAGGATGTATTTGGCACCTCCATTGTCCCTTGTAATTCCTTTAGTTGGAAAATACTAAGTGAGCTTTATAATGCACTAATTCACTGTGGTTTTAAATACAGTAACTAGTTGTGGTTACCTCAGAAAAAAAGCAGGTAATGCAGACCTGCCCTTGGCTCTTGTAAGAGCAAGTTCACATTTAATACAATGGTCAGTTAACATCTCTATTCATTTGGTACCCCTTCTCAGAGGAAAAAGCAAGACAGCAGAGCACATCAGCTCTTTTTGGACTGAATCCTTCCCTGTCAGTGACCATCTTCTGTTCTCCAGGGCAGAGAAGCAGCTGGTCCTTTGTTAAATGGCAATAACCCTTACTCCATGCTTTTTATGGACAAATTGTTAGATACCTTTCACACATTTAAGAAGACTAAATTTCTTAGTTTATATACTAGGGAGTTACAACAGACTTTGTCTTTAGCTGTTTTCTGCGCCTAATTTTACACAGCCCACATAAGCAGAATTAAATTGTATAAATTGCTTATTTCTGTCCAGCTGGTTCAGTTGATAATATCCTTTACTCTTGCCAACCTATATTTTTTTCCAAACGATTATATGCGTTATACTTTATTATTTTTCATTGTTTGGGAGGGAAAGACACATTTCTCAAAAGTTTATTCTACAAGGAGCAATAAAGAAGAACACAAACAATTTGTATGTTGTTATATATTCTAGCAACTGACTGAGCCATCTTAAAGGTGCTGTACAACTACCACTAGCATCCAAAAAGCTCTATAAAAGGTAGCAATAGGCATTAGAGACTTCCGTAACCTTCCTCCAGATACCCAGGAGAAAACGGGACTTGCTACCAAACCATTCAATATTTTACTTATGGAAATCAGCTGAAATCTGTGGAGGCTTTTCTCACCAATACAACTGGTAATGGGCAGATTTGACTTTCAGGCACTGCCAAAGTAAACAATAGTGTGTTTGTGACCTGTTTTGCAAGATCTGCTGGGGGTTCATTTTTCTATAATCCCACTCCTTTCCACAGACCTGACTTTTTCCAGTCATCCTTCCCACTGAAACCTCCTAAAGCCAGTTCCAGTTCTTCTTTCCCTGCTTTCAATCATTTCTAAGGAATGAAACTCTCAAATACACTTGTTTAGCATTGCCACTTCTCCACCACAGCAGAACTCAAAACTGATTTTTTTCCATTTATTGCAAATCAATCTTGACCTTCTGAGACTTCATAAAACCATCCCTCTGGCCCTCCCAGGTGTCTATTGTAGTCTGAGGGGCAAAATTTTAATTCTATTCCTCCTATGGAGTTCTCTAAGACAAAGGATTTAAACAAGCAAAACCCCACTTTTAAATCTCACTTTATCCCAATACTTGTTGCCATTTCCCTGTGCTTAAAGGATTCAGAAGCCACACTGTGTGCTGCTATAATCTTGGATGGTGGCTTCCAGTCATTCTGGAACAGTACTACTGGAAGTATCTCCTGAGCTGGGAACAAGATACAGTGGAGAGAGCTGTCAGAGCAATGGCATTTCAGGGTCAGCTGCCCATGTCCAGACAGATGGTGTCTTGTTTTCTCTCATTAAAAAATCTTCCATGCAGAAAGTAACAGTGTCAGATCTTGTCATGCTAGTTTAGCCTAAGTTCAAAGATAAAATACGTATTCCAAAAACACACAGGCTACATGGTCAGCTTCAAAGTGCAAAACACATCTTTTGATCAATGTGCTAGTTATGTGACAAGTAATTATATCACCAAATTTCCTTTTAGAGTTTAGTTTTGATTGGATAAACACATCTAAGCTACTTCACTTGTTTGCTTTACATTTCCCTCTTGGCCATGGATGAGGTATGCACTTTTCTGGGTAGCCAGAATTTTGGAGCTGTATTTCCCTTTCAAGTCTGCCTAGCTGTAGAAGTGAGTGCATAAGGCCTATGAAAATCCATTTCAATCACCAAGAAAACCTCTGAACAAAAAGCCCTTTGCATGAAAGTCAGGTAGCCTGTGTTTTGCTTCTTTTGCAAAAAGTGTTTCTAGTAGAAATTAGATCTTCAAATCAAGTATAGCATCTTTGTAAAGAGGAGTATAGGCTTTTCTACTTCTCCTGAGACAAAGGGTTCAGCTGTCCAGAGAGATGATGTCCTCACTATTACTATAATCATGAAGATTATGCTGAAGATGCAAATACTCTTTATGTTTTTTAAAGTAGATTTCTGCCTATGACTTCAGAATGGACAACCATTCTTATTACGAAGATCATCCATTTTGCATAGGGTTCCTTTCTTATTTCCACTCACACTAACAGAATAGTTTCTTAAAAATCTGTGATACAAAACAAATTGCGAAAACGTGGATTTCTAAGATAAAGTTGAGATAAGAAAAAAAAAAAGGACCTATTTAATATCTGCTTCTATAAACATAGTCAATAGACCTTTAGAATGTGCTTTAAAGAAAAAAAGAGCTCCTAAGGATATGCTGCATAGTGAAATGCAGTTTTAATTATAACTTGTGTTCACATGCCTGCATAGTTTAAATTGGCTAATATGAATAAAAAATTACTTTTATGTGAATTGGTAACTGGTGTTCAAATTCTAAGGCATGTATTACTACTTTGTCCTTTCTCTTCTTAATATACTACCTAGATGAGAGTAAAACCTGACACAAAGGTATATCCATACCAAGACATTATTTCTTACTAATTTTTAGCATTTATTTTATTCTTTTTGCTGGAAAGAATTTTGCTTTTCATTTAATACTCAGAAACAAAGTAAGTTAAAATGTAGAAAAAACTTGAACCACAGAGATTTTGTATATGATGCTCATTATATCCAACAAGAGATGAAATGGTCATCAACATATATAGATGCAATGCTTTGCCTAAATATTCCTTATATATTCCTAATATATGCTATATTTAGACTACAGGCCAAGTTTAGTTTTATGAGTTTGTAGTCACGCTGACTTCTTGGGAAGACATGACTATTAAGGAAGACACAGCTGGAGTATGTAAGATGGAATAACACATTCAATATAAATATGAAACACAAGGTCATATGGAAATTGCAATTTCTTTTGTTTCAAAAGTATCTGTACCTTCATTTGCTTTGAGACTTCACAATTCTTCTCACCAATTCACAGCTGCTGTTATTGAATCTTCCTTGTTTGGAGTGAAGAGAAAGGCTGATGCAGGCAACAGTCACCCCTGTTCCAGGTTCCTGCAGAGCTTTATTGGAGACACCACCTTCCTTTCCTTTGGACAGGCAGACCTGTGGGATGGGCACTGTTAATCTTCAAACACAACAGAGGCATTATTAAGGTCATAAGATACACTTTTTTTAAGGAAAGCAATGGCATTTTTTTCACACCTTAGCAAGACTATGTTATGAAAGCTTATGAAAATAAGTATTTTCTAAGCCCAAATAGGAAGGTGGAAGTCCGTAAGAATTGCATCTGAACCCAGCCCATTTTGTAATTTGAAAGAGACAGAATATTGTGTCATTTTTAGGGGTAAATTTGGAGCACAAGTATAATTCTAGAGTAACAGAGCTCTCATCATGGAAACAAAGGAAAAAGCTACAAATGGAAACATGTATTTGCATCTTAACACTAGAGCAAAGACCACAGAGTCTAACTGTACTGCTTCTGTTTACATATTCATTCAGTAAAAAGGCAAAACAACCTGAGTATGAGAGATAAACATTTGAATACTTTGTAAACAATATTAGAAACAACTGTACTACAAACTTGGAGCAAAATTTTTGTCCTTATAAAATGTACCACATTTAAGTAATAAAAACTGAAAAGTTCAGTTCATCCCAGAAAATCAGACATTATGTAAAACAGGACTAGAGTTCTTGTTTCTTAAGGTTTGCCTCCTTGTTGATTCTTAGCAGGGACATGAAGGTACAACTTCTAATCCATCTCTTAAGGTTTCCATGGTGCCACAAGCAATAGAGAGTTAAACCCGATCATAACTGTGGATTTATTTTTTTTTGTCTTCACAAGACCACTATTTTCTACATTTCACAAAAAAGAAATCAAGTAAAGATGGCAAATGGTTTCTTAAGTGTATATGAGAAGAAACCCCAAAGCCCTAAGTCTAAGGTTTCCAAATTCCTCAGTGTCTTGAACACAGAACCCCTACTACCAAGACAGATATCTGTGGCCATTTAGTCTTCAAATTCTGCTAATAACTCAAACAAGGTTACCACTTTAGGACTAGGATTCTTAATTACATTTTTTATTGTTGTGGGACAGTTTAAAAACCTTACATAGAACAGTCATGAAATGAAAAATTAGTCTACAGCATTACCAACTTGAGCTGGGGTGACATAGAAATGAAAAAATATTATATGTAAATTCCAGCCTGCTTGGCAATATAATCTATTCAAATTCCCTCATGCAAATTTTTTTGCATCATTGTATCAACAGTAACATTTTTGATGCAGGTGAAGGAGTAAATAACCTTCTAGTAATAAAATCAACTGTAATATTACAATCACTTTATTCATATCCCATAATTTTAAATTAATTATTCATTACAATTATACTGAATTTATATCAGTGTAAGTACAGTGTGAAACTGGTTTCTACTTTTGACCTTGTTCCACCATTAACCTTTGCTTTTAAACTGCCTGTTGTTACTCTGCCAGTGAGGTTACCTAAAGGTTAGCCAAATATTTCAGGAAGCAAGAAGAGGGAGAACAGGTGAAAAATCCTTTTCAAAATCTGTTTGCTTGTTTTCATATCCATCTGTTCTTTTACAGAAAAAAAATATATAACTGTAGCACACATGGTGACCAAAATGCCAGAAGGTACCAAAGCATTAGAGTACAGAGGAAGAGGAAGAGAAGATTTTTGACTGAGAGGTTTTGATTCTCCCATAGAGTTCATTCACCTTTGGCTGTAGTATCGCTGCATGTTGACATTTGTCAATATATCAGATAAAGAGCTGCAAATTGCTTCAAGCATTATTTACTCAAAGCACCTTCTCCCTTTCCCCGTAAGTTACATGAGTTTGATTAACAGCAGGCTCCAAGTCACTTACTGAAATTTGACCTGCAAATAAAACTGCTGACTGCTCTTGGCATCTATTTAATATTCAAACTCTCCTTATGAAAACCTCATTCTTTCGTTTCTCTGTTCAGTTCTTTTTCCATTTTTATGCCCTTCTGGATCTTTCTAGGAAATACTTTTGGTCACAATTGGCCACACACATTTATTGTTAAAAGGTATACTTAGAAATTTATTGCCATTAGACCATTCAAATATATTTTCCTATCAGTTTGCCAGCTGCTGAACAACAGAACTCTTCTAACTAGTCTTAAATTCCTATTTGGTCCAGCTTCTTGTCTGTTCTGCCAGTGAAGTCAGAGACTGTTTTATCACATCATTTATATTCTTGAACTAACCACAATTTGTCCCTTTTAAGGCATCCAATTCTAAATTCCTAGCCATCACAAATAAAGGGATTTTGTAGCATTTGAGAGCCTTCATATTACTGTATGAGTATCCTGAGTCAAAGAGGTTCACATTTTTATGTGAGGTTTTTCTCTACAGATTTTATTTTTCCAGAGTAAGTATATGGTATTAACCTGAACGTACAAATTATGTTTTGCTTTCTGGCTAACTTGCCAGGATGAGAGTTTGTGCATGTCTGCTGTAACAACCTTGTACCATGAAAACTGCTGGTAAGTATGAGTAAGGTAGCCTCTTTCAATACTTTCAAATATAATGAATGCTTTGCTTCTCAACTTTAATTAGAAGGGTAAAATATCATGCCCCTCCCCCCTCCAGTAATTAATATTCTTAAACAGAGCTATCAGGGCTCCTTATATCAGTAAAATCTGGTGATTAGTACAACCACCTTCTTGCTAATAATAAAAAAAAGTCACTTGCATTTCCCCTAGGGTTATTAAAAATTGGGTGGGATTCAGACAGCAAGGGGAGAACAAACATACCAGGTACTTTATCCTCGTAATGAATGAAATTATTCTCATGTGGCAAAGAGGTTTAGATTGTCTTAGTCACTGATGTGCTGCAGGGTCTTTTTGTTTTAGGGCATCTTTTATAAAACATCCAGTTTTCAGGTCATTCAAACCATGATGTGCCAACGCTATACCTACGTACAGCTACTGAATGAATAGCACTGCTTTCTGCAGGACTTCTACACAAGTATTATCTTGATAGAATCTATTTAACTAATGAGACCAGAAATTAAAGCAATACAACTAAAAGATGTACTACCTTTGTCTGTCCTTCAAATTGTTTTCCAATATAATGCTTACTGGACAACTTGTCATCTATACAGCTGGCTATACAATTCCAAAAAATAAACTAATTCCATTCAAATATGCTTGAAAATAGGCATATTCATTAGCATTTACATTTTAAACTCCCATTTTGCTGATATCTATTAAGTAACAAACACATCTTTATGTCAAATCCACCTTCAGAGTTTGCTAACTGCTAGTGCTACAAAAGCTTGAATTTGTCAGGTGCTACTCTTGACTCAAATTGTTCAAACTCATTAAATTGCACTGACATAAGCAATGGATGATAAAATATTGTACTCAGCACTTCTAAGGGTCAAAGTCTGAGTCCCAGATTGATTATTTTTCATACAAGTTTACAGAAAATTATTCTTGCCACAGTATTTCACTGAAGATAAACTTGTGCTTCTGTGCATCAGCTCACTTCCATTTTTGGAACCAGACTTACTACCTCACAGCCAACACATGAAGTTTGCTCCATTTAAATACTTCGATCTTTTCCTTCCCATCTTGACATATGAGTTCCTGCTGACAAGCTTCTTTATGAAGATAACTAACACTGCATTAGGTATATATTCAAATATGAAATTGAACTTCATTTTAGATGAAGGAAATCCTACAGGACTTGCTAGAAAAATCTCAGCAACACCATGACTGCTATGTAGGCTGGAAGGCATGTGTTATAGGACTTGTATTTTGCTTACATTCTGGTATTGTTCAATGTTAACGTCCACATTATGTAATAAAATTAGTGGGCCATAAGGCTATGCAATGGCCAAAGGAATAATGTGTTTACAGTGAACAGAATGACTAATACATAAATTTAGGCTTGGCTTCTTTCTTGATCAAGTTTGTGGGATTTTCAGTGTATACATGAGAAATTTCTTGATTTTTTAAATTGATTTTGTGTTCAGATCACGACGTCTTGTTTATAAACTAGAAAGAAAATAGCGTTTATAAAATAGTCATTTGGGAATAAACATTTTTCTTTGGATAGATAAACACACTGCATCTTTATAATCAGATCTACCAGCTTCATATAAAACTGATGTACATCTCCAGATGTACATCAGTGCTAGCTAACTAAACTAACTAAACTGTATCTGATAAATGTTGATATAACTCATGGCTACTTTCAGAAATTCTGCTAGTTTTGATTGTGATGTCTGTCCATGTTCAAATATCCTTCCCAATAAAGTATTTTCCAGTAGCTGAACTGAATTTTCCTTTTTGCAATGAAAGCCAATTACTTCTTTTCCTATCACAACAGTATCTCTGCAGCAACTCTCTACACATACATTCAATCAGCTATAGAAGAAATAATTCCCAGTCCTTTGCTATTTGTATCACAGGAAACAGTTCTTAAATACCTTCTTGTTCTTGATGTTCTCCTTCCAGTCATCCTCATTTAGAGAACCATCAAAAGGCAGCAAGTCTCAAGAGTGATGTATTACTGTTGTAAAGGAAGAAATAAAGGGTTTTAAAGTTTAAGGGGAGAGCACTGCAAAATGTTAAAAATCACATGTGATAACAGAAGTATGATGAAATCAGAGTTTCTTGCAGCTCCTGTGCTACTTTATTGAGAGGCCTGCTGTAGCCACCCCTGTAGTGGCTAAAGCAGTCTTTACCCTGTAGTTCCCACTGTCAAAAGGACATTTTAGGATCAACAGACAGTTGCCAGCAATGGCTGTGACTACATGGAAAACAGTCTAAATACTGAATAGCAGGAAGGGCTGAGCCTGTATCCCTCCTTCCACCCATTGCCTACTAAAATTAATGAACTTCTAAATGATTGGAAAAAAAAATTGTACTAATCGAAATTAAACTTATTTTGCTATGCAGATATATTTGATATTGAATCCCAAAGTAAAGTAAGGATTGCATAAGGAATCAAGTTTTTCTAGACTAGATGTATGAGGAAAACGAATTATCCATTGACAAGAACAAGACGTGTTTTGGGCAGGCAAGGGGAACATCTTACAACACTCTGTGGATGTAGTAACTGAGACTGTCCACAACAGGCCTTACTTAATTACAAAATTCAGAGCAGCAATTTTAACTTCCCTTCCCCCACCCCAGTTAACTAGACCTAAGTGAACTGTTTACCAATATCTTTACAAATACTGATTCCCAGTTGCTCCTGGCTCCTCTTTTACACCTCTTTTCTTCTAGCTCCTTATCTACTTTCCCAGTTCTTTTTACTACCCTCTATTCCCCCCCCCCTCATTCTTTCACTTGATGCCTCAGTTTTAGATTTCCTATCCCACCGTCATACACATTCAGACGTTTTCTTCTATTTCTCCAGGAGTCAGGCATTCCTACTAACACCACAAATTTGTGGAAAAGCCTCCACGTTAGGATGTGATGTTGCAGTACGAGACATGGGCGTTGCTCTCACAGGTGCTTGGGGATATTATCACAGAGTCAGTTAGACTGGGAAAGAAACCTATGAGATCATCGAGTCCAATCTATGACCAAACATCACCATGTGAACTAGACCATGGCACTAAGGGCCACGTCCAGTCTTTCCTTCAACACCTCCAGTGATGGTGACTCCTCCACCTCCCCGGGCATTGTAATGTCTAATCACACTTTCCGAGAAGAAATTCTTCCCGATGTCCAACCTAACCCACCCCCCTGGCGCAGCTTAAGACCATGCCCTCTCGTCCTGTCGCTGGTTGCCCGGGAAAAGAGTCCGACCCCCACCTGGCCACAACCTCCTTTCAGGCAGTTGTAGAGAGTGACAGGGTCACCCCGAGCCTCCTTTTCTCCAGGCTAAACACCCGCAGCTCCCTCAGCTGCTCCTCACAGGACTTGTGCTGCAGTCCCTTCCCCAGCTCCGTTGCCCTTCTCTGGACTCTGTTACCCCGTAGGATGACGGAAGCCCCGAACCGCAGCCGCGCGGCTGCAGCGCTTGTACGCCTTTAAGGGCGGCCTATCCGCGCCCCCACGTGTGCGATCAGCTGACGGCGCGTCCCTCCCCTCCGCTGCCCGCCCTGCCCCGCTCCCTGCGCCGCGAGGTGCGGGCGGCAGCGCGGCTCTGACAGNCCCGGCCCGCCCGGCTGTTAACGGGAGATAAAGCGGCCGGGCTCCGCTCATTTGGCCGCTATTAGGTTGCTAAAGCCGTGACCCGGGTCGCTGTTTTTTTCCTAAATGCTGGAGCTTAGGGCACGCTTGAATGAACTAAATTGCTACCGCGGGCGGGATCAGCCGAGCGCCCGGGCAGCTGGTATTCGGGGGCAGTGTTTATTGCTCTTTAATGAATATTGGCTTCATTCGTCTGTGAGAGATCGTATCGCGGGCGCGCGCCTCAGCTGGGGTCGTGGCTGGTGTTTGTCCTCACCAGCGCACCCTCGGCGAGCAAAAACCTTGTGGCACGGCTGGCTAAGGAGCAGGTGGCTTTGTTTTAGTATGGTACTTGCTTACCTGGTCTTTTCAGCCTAACTGTGTGAGGGCGTAACGAGCACATCCCTTCGCTCCAGTCCTGTTAGCTTCCCATTGCTCCAGTCTTGTTGCTTCGAGCCCTGTGCTGTGAACTGGTGCTCTCTCCTTCACCGTGAAGTGTTGCGAAGCGTCAGCTGGGGCAATGAAGAGCAGGCGTCTTCTGGCCATCCCTGTTCAGTGTTGGTATTAAGTGCGACCAGGAAGTATTTGGAGTCAGAATCTTGGCTCTGTCATTCATGTTTTCACCCAGGATGCTCAAGGCTGTAGGCTTTCAAGAGAGGCTCGTCAAATGCAACAGAATCTCTGGAGGTGCTCTTTTTAATGAACTGAAGATTTGCCGTGTTGATCTGAAAGCTGCATGCAGGCTTTCCCTCTTCTGATGGCTAACTAAACCAGAAATACGTTAAATTCATACTTTACTATTCTTACGTCCATGTAGCTAAGATTTATTTTGGTTTATTGAGCCTCACACCCCCCAAAAATATTTTAGGCCTGCCTTTCAGAGTTTGAGTACTACAGAGAGACTAGAAAATGAACCTTGTGTGGCAGAAATGGTAGGCAGACTTCTCTTTAAGAACTTAGTTAATGAAATACTGATAATAAACTTGCTGGGAATCAAATGCAGCCTCATAGCTCCTTGAGAGCCTGGAGCTGTTTCTTAGATTTTTTTCCCTTTATAAACTTATGTCCAGATGGAACTGGCCATTCTGTACTTTTTGAAATGCTTGCATTAACCTCTGTGACTGCTACAGGCTGTTGTGTGGAAGGCCAACCACTCTGGGAACAATAAATTTAATAAGCCTTGGAAACTGAGAGCATGTTTTTGTATTAACTAAAGGGGGGAGGGGATTAAATAACTCTACTTTTTTTCTTCCCCTGACTCTTACTCTCCAGCTGATACTTTTTGTCTTTCTTGTTGTGTGGCCTTCTTTGGTGTCAGCTCTAAAAAATCCTCATTGAACATGAGGTTCAGGCACCTCAGGAAGTCTGCTCTAACAACAACAACAAAAAAGGATGGTGAGTTGGGCAACTAATTTTGTACAGCTATTTTCAGCTTGTTGTCACAGTTTGCCCTGGTGTAAAGATGGGCCTACTCTTTATCTATGCAAGACTTGAAGTTATAGTGTGAACATTAACCTGTGGCTGTAGAACAATTGTCTCATTATTTCCATAGCAAAAATAGCTGTACATGGTAAGGAATTTTGTGTTTTGTGCATTTATGTTGGATTCTTGCACATGCATGGGCATCAAAACACAAACAGAAGGTCCCTTTGCTGGTTCCTCGTGTTGGGTCCCTGTGTTGCAGCCTGCAGGCAGTGAGGTTTTGTCCTGTGCTTGCAGTTGAGGCAGAGAGCAGAGCAAGGGATGAAGTTGTTTCTGATTGCAGTAGTGCTGTGACAGTATTTGACAAAGTTTTGGTTATCAGGTGCTGAGTGAGGGAGTTAAGTGGAAGAAGGTGAGGACAGAAGAGGTCAGGTTTGCTGCATCATGGACTCAGGAGTCAGTCCATCTCCACATCTACCCTCAGCCAGCTCTTCCCAAACTTGCATAGGAATAGTCTTTTCCTGATTTTAGCTGGATTTGACCTATGTTGATGGAGACTTCTCTTCTCCATTAAGCAGATCCCAAGAACTACTGAACATCTGAAGCACCTTCCAATATTATCATGTTATTGAAAGCATTCAAAACCTACCAAAGTGAAGTCAGTTGGAGCCAGCTTGGACTGTGGCCTGAAGCTTTTACAGGCAGATACCCAGAACCTGGGTAGGGCCTCCCCTACTTACGGTGTGATCCTTGATTTATGGCTAATGCCATTTGATAATAAATTGGTACTAAAAGAGTATCTTCTGTGATGCTCTGGTCTGTTTCTGTGGTTTTGTATTGTAACAAAAAAGTATCACTGCCCTCTGTATCTCCGATAGCTAGAAGAGGCTCTTCAACCTGGTGCCTCTTTTATTTTTGTGTTAATATAATTATGATGTTAGGTGTTTTTTTTTTTAGTCAACATGGCTAAACCAGGTTCAACCTCTAAAAAAGAATACATCTTCACTCAGAGGCACCTTTTACTTATATGTGTTGTTCCCCTTGTATTTAGTTAACACTTTTAAAACATACTATGTGAACACAGCTGCGTCAATATAGATTTGTAGGTGTTTGTGACTACATAATCCAGTGTACTGTCTGCAGCCTTCTTCAGCTTCATTCTTGCTACATTGTGTCTGGAAGGATTTTAGTGTATTCAGACACTTGTGTTGGTTGGCCTCTGTTCAGTAGACTATGCTTAATTTAAGGAGTTACGGCATGATGCATCTTGTGAAAAGCATGGCATGTGACCAGTCTTACAGTTTTTGCTTGGAGAACTTGTGGGGAAGCAATAAAAATGCTTTGGGTTTTTTTTAAGTGCTACAATTACAATGCAAATTTTAAGCTCCTGAGTAGACTTTCACAATACACTTCTCCAGTGGCATCCTCTGCACTAGATAAAGTTCTTACATCCTTCTGTTCAATGTATCAGCCTGATCTGTGTAGAATTTTTAAAAGCCACTTGAGAGAGTTGTGTAGAAATTTGAATGTCTCTTCACAAAAGAAAGGTGTTATATTGGCCTAAGAGGTTTATAAGAAAAAATTGATAACCTGTTTAATTTTGTATTTTTGTTATGATAGCTTATCCCTAAATTATATCCCAAGATACTATGTACTATCTTAGTTGTANGTCCCTTTTCTGAGAAGTTAAACAGGAACATGGGTTCTGCAGTGTCAAGAGAGTGCACACTCCTAGTGTGCTAGAATTCTTGTTGCTTTGTTGGGGATTAGTTTCTTTTAACTATAACGAGTTTTGTGGTTTTTTGTTCTTTACACATTGTTAGCTGATACGAACTATTTTACGCCTCAGTGCATGCACATGAGACCTAAGATTTGGAAAGTTTTTGAGTAAATGTAACTAAATTTTCAAATTTTAGATAAATATGTGAATAGGCCTTAAAGTTACTTAAGAGTTTCTGCTTGGTTTCTGAATGGTCTTGACTTCACATTCCAGACAGTTAGTGTTCAGACAAAGTCTTGGTTGCAGAAAGCAGCATATGCCAAACTGGTGTTCTTAAAGGTGTTAGGTAATACTAAAAAAGAATAAAATGTTTCTGAGCAACTTTTCTTTCTTGGACAGCTTACTTTAAGACCTTTCTTTTAAATAGTTAGACTCTTTAATTTAATTTGGCACATTAGATTTGGGAAGTGGCAATATGAGGTAGATAAAAATCTCTTAGTGATTCTGCTCCACTTCAGAAACTGTCTTTCCATTGCTGTTGCCAGTTCCATTGTTTGGTATCTGCAGATCATAGAAAACATTCTGTCTTATACCACAAATGCATTATAGATGCATATATTTGAAGGTAAGAGTTTTACTTCACTGAAACTCTGTAAACCAGCAGATGCTGTCCTTTGAATAAGGAAAAATGGGTAAAGGTCCATACCAGCAACTCTGTATTTTCCCTCCGAGGCACATGCATGTTTTTGATACATTGCCTGAAACATGAGCAGCAATGGCCTTCTGTACATAGGGCCATGTCCTCTTAGTGTTTGCTGAACATGCCACTCATGTGAATTTTGTCTTTTGTCATGTAACAATTAGGATTATTTGGGCTCTATATTGACTCATCTGTCAGGTCCAACATCCTTCAAAGTTTATGCCTTCTGTAGAGCACAAGGGCTTTTATTTTGTTATACTCCTCTTCAATTTGGGAGGTTGATTAGACACAAGGATGAGGGGTCTGACAGTTGGTTCAAAATAAAGATGTAGCTGAATGCAGGAAAGGAAACAACAGCTGTAAGGTCAACTAGTGTACAGTAGTTGTACACTAGTATTACAACTATTATATAGTTGTGTAGTAATACAACTGTATTAGTGTTTGGATAAGATGTGAATCTTTGAATTGAATAAGATAATGCTTGTGGTCATAGATTTGCATTGCAGAGTGATCACAAATGACATGAACTTAATATTTTTTCAAATGAAGCCAAATGGAAAGATTTACTTCACTAATGGGTTTTTACACCATGGACCTAGATCAGAACTAGTGTCTGAAGTATGTAGTATGAGCACTTGGTCTTCAATGCCAGCTCTTGCTATGTACCACCACACCATGTTGCTCTGCAGTATGCTGCTCCTGAATTCTTCAGTCAGACCTCCAAGCTTGAGGCAACATGGTGATGAATTTCACAAAAGGTTAGAAATGCAAGCTTTTGTAAGTGAGAGTATCTGCATTTAGTAAGGACAGAATATTCCTTCTAATACCACATGCTGATTAACATTTTTGGCTTGTTGTCAGTATCATCAGCTCATGTTTTTTAATACTGCCAGCTTGTGATGTTTATTCTCTTAAACTGAGTTCTGAAGTTTTGTGATTGTGTGAGGATATTAGCTCTCCATTAATAAAAGTTTTTAGTTTAGTTTAGTTTAAAACCACAAATGTGGGCCCAAAGAGCTGTAAAGCCATATGAAAAAACTCACAACAGTATTTAAAATTTTATGCTTCTTTGTGTTTTGCCTCATACTGGTCTGCAGTATGTTGGTTTTGCTGTTTTTCACTGTGTGTGCAGCATAACTTTCTTAAGTGCAAAGTGTCTGACTGTATAAAAGTCCTTGTGGACACAAGTAGGGTATTTGCAATTGAATAAAAAATGGCTCATTTTATGCTGGAGCTCTTCAGGGTATAGAATTTCTTTTCTCCCACTGGCAGCCTCTTAAGGTGACTGAATTAATTGCCAACCAGTGTGTAAGTAACTTCTTTCTATCTGAGGAAGAGACACAGAGCAGGAAATGTAGCTGACAAGTCCTCTTATGCTAGGTGCAGTCCTGCGCTAGAGCTTTGTTGCTTAAAAGAACAAACAGTAGGAAGAGCATGACTCTTTGTACTGTGCTCTGCTGTATGTTTTGGTGGATCAACAGAGGAAGAGTTTGTTCATAGGACCCACATTAGCTTTTGGCATTGTAGAGTCTGAGTAAGCAAGGTGGCATCCAAGATCCACTAGGAACTGTTGATATGGGGGAAGTAAGTTTGCAGATTTCTTTTTTTGTTATGACTTGGAGCTTTTGGAAGAAGCATCTGTTTTCTACATTTTATTAGCTTTTACAACAACTACTGCCTAGTCTTCCTTTAAATGATTTTGACTCTAATAGAGGTGAAAAACTTAGAAGCAATTAAAAATGAAGTAATCACTTTTTAATCTGTAATACAAATTTAATGACAGATACAAATGAGCTTTGAGAGCGCAGCTCTGGCAGTGAATAAGTGGGAGAAGTGAATGCAGAGATTACAAGGGAATTTCTTGTTTGTGTTTAGTTGTGTAAACCGCATATGCTTTGGATGGGCTGATTCAGAGACAAGTATTAAGAATGCATATTGAACCCAGGAAAAATATCATAGTACATCTTTTGATAGTCATAATGACATGGCAGATGAAATTCAGTGTTGATAAATGCAAAGTTGCATATATTTATAGAAGAAGTCACATGGTAGTACAGATGCATGGATAGACCCTAAAATACCATCAGTACTCAGGAAAGGGAATGAGGATCCTTCTCTAAAATGTCATCCCAACCCAGACAGTTGTCAACAAATTTAGAGTATTAAGAAGGAAAAAGGAAAAATCTCATTTTTACACTGCTTAAAAGTATGGTTTGCTCTTGTCTTACATGCTGCGTTTCTGCTTGCATCATCTCAGGAAGGGTATTGAAAAACCAGAGAAGATACAGAGAAGGAGGATGTGGTAATTGAAGGAAAGCAATTGCTTCTGTACAAGCAGGGATTAAATAGTTATAGCCGTTCAGTCTGAAGAGACAGCTGACTGGTATGAGCAGGCAATATTCTAGACACCTTTGAAATCAGAAAGAGAGGGTAACTAGGCAATAAGCTTTTTTTTCCCAGTAGCACTCACTGACAGTTACAATCCAGGAACTGTGTTTTCATGTGAATGTAATTGAATTCTCACTTGTGCAGTAATGTTAGGGAGGTCAAGATGGGTAGACTAGGAATTTGTACAGTGTCTTCAAAGACAGGTCTGTTGTGGGTCGGTATTAAACATGATGTTCAGATGGGATGGTAGGAGATCCTGAAGTTGTGATTGCTGGAACGTAAGGACAGGTCCATGAGATACGATTCCCTGGATGTCCTGATGCTTTGCTGTGGGCTAAAGATATCCATTTCTCCTCACTGAGAAGACAGCTAGAACTAGTTCTGGAACAGGAAATTGCAGTTAGAAAATTGACATGTTCTGGGTGGTGTCCAGGAGTGCTCCCCAGTGTAATCAGAATTGCAGTGACTGTACAGGAGGTGAGACCTTTTAATTCAGAGGAATTTATGAAGATACTTAATCTGCTCCAGGGGCACATAGCTAACGGATTCCTTCTGCTTGGAGGTGCTACCTTGGTGTATGAGGGGAGGCTATTGGCTTTCCAACATCTGTGTTTTAATGAATTTATGACTTTGTATGTAAGGGCCACAACACTGGGTGAACCTGAAACTGTGTAGACAGCCTATGTGGAGAGATGATGCACTTTTCAAAGAGTGATTTCTTCTCTCAGTGCTTTCTTCTTGCCTAGAAACTTGCATAATTTCAGGTTTCCACAAGACTGGAGAAAAGGTCCAGAATTCTTGAGAAATGTCTGTGCTGTTCTTGCAGCTATTAATTTTCTGCTGGCTAATCTGCATCTTTCACTGCCTGAGCCATTGCAGTCCTGGAAACAGTCATGGAAAACTGTTCTACTGAGCATATTGCCTAAAGGAGAGGAGAGCATTGTTCTCTAGTGCATCCACTTGATTACTTTTTATGATGACAAGAGAGCTCTTGGATCCGGTCCTATTTCCTGTTCACATATCATTGCTTTTCCATGAACATCAGGTTTCTTCTGGTCTCTAAACTAAGATATTTTTCTAATGATTATGTACAGGAAGATTGGTATTTTAGAAATCTATTATTCAGCATTAAAGGAGAATATGAAAATATTTTCTGTGTCTTTTATCCCTGAGAACAGTATTAAAAAGAATATAGGGAGTTTAAATTAGAAATGTTATTAATGGAATGTGCTAGAGGGCTGTGGTATCTTGTGCAGAAAGGGGAGCCTTGGAGTTACTAGTTGGAGTTCAGTACACAAGGTTAGCAAACAGCAGTTCTGGTCAAAGTTCCTGCTACCTTTACTGTAGTGTAGCTGTGTGTGCTTTTGGGTACCCACATGTTCCTTAAAATATAAGTGCTGAGAATTTGTTTCAGGCTCCATACATAACGGTACCTTAAAACTTGCGTATTTTATACACTTGTACTGCTAATTTTTGCAATTTTATACACTGAAAAAGATGCAGATAAGAATGGAGGTGTAAAAACTTTTGCCTGGAAGATCCAGCAATTCCAAGTGATTACTGGGTTGTATCACTTAATTATAAATGAGCAGAAGTGTGACTTGATCTTTATTTTATTAAAGAAACATATCACCAGAAAAAAACCCTCTAACATCTTCCTTTTCTCATGTTGGTTTTTGTTTTTGTGGCCTTGGAGGTATATTCACTGCTGTGATTTATTTAGGATTATGTCACAGCTAGTTGAGATCCAGGTGAGTATTTCTGCTGGGTGGCAGAATTGAGGATACTGGCTCTGTCGTTCTATCAGGTGTTGAGCCTTTTGTTTCTTTTCTGAGAACGTGATTTAGATCTCCCTCTCCTTTTGCCCACCAAGGTTCTTGAGGCTAGTGCTTTCCACTTGATGCGTGCATCTTTGAAGTCATCGGTTGCAGAACATGCTCTAATTAATCTTTTCAAAATCTGGTCTCTTGTAAATATTATGAGTAGGGATTTAATCTTGTATTTGCTGATGAAATAGATATTATTTAAAACAATGGCCTTGTTAGTTGCAGACTGTGTGCCTGTGTCAGAGTTGAATGAGATTTTTTTTTAAACACCAAACACTGAAATTGTTTTTTACTGATATTTGTACTGATAGCTGAACACTTGAGAAAATGGACAGAACAGATGCTTATTGTGAATTGAATGTTGCACAGCTGCAGGGCAGACGTCTTTCTAAGTTAATATGAACAGCTACGTTTTTACAAGGTACGATTAAAATGTTTAACAAAGTCTTGGGTGAATAGGAAAGTTAGCCATGAGTTTACTTTCCAGTGGAAGAAATTATCTAATGTTTGTGAGATGACCCTTTGCCTAAGCAGAAGGGTGCTTATTGGCAGAGATGCATGCGTGTATTGTTTGACATATTTGACCTGTTGACTCCATTTTTCACTTCAGACATGTGAAGTCACTTCTGTGAAGAATTAGTCCTTGCAGAATTGTATCAAACAAGGTATCTTTCTTTCAAAGTATCTGTAGGTATATTTTTACATTTTTTTTCTTTTATTTTCATGCTTACCGTGTAAAATCCTTTCAGAAAGCAACAATAAACTGTAAGTAAATTAAATGCAAATTTTCCAACAATTGTTTTGTTGCGCAATTGTATGGTCCCAAGTGAGTTGCACAACCAAAGTAATGAAAGATTACAAGTATCAAGAACAGACTCCCCATTGTAGCAACACATTATCAACTGTATCTTAATTCAGTGGTTAGAGTGATAGTCAGAAGGATAGTATCATTAAACTTTTAATTTATTTAAATCAATTCCTGTCAGTTTTTCAAGGATTAACTGAAATACTGCTGAGGAGGGAATGTAAATTTTCAGAAGGAAGGATAGGTGAATATAATAGATATTAATAGTAGCATTGGATTTAATGACCCTTTTTACCACAATAAAGTGTAGTTTATAAGCATTGTCTTGGGGACTTGAAGAAAGGATTACCTTAATATTTCACTGGGAAATGCATAAGGGAAACATTCATTGGTACTGTATGTGACAGAATTCATGCCTTATAATAATGTTCTGGTTTCAGAACATTACAGTAGCAAACCCAACAACAGATGAGTAAGTAACACAGGATATAGGTTGTTTTATTCTACTGAAGCAAGGATCTGTAGGAGCTTGCTGGGGAATTTGAACTGCAGTTTAGTTCTCCCACTAATGTATAGCCTGGAAGTACTGAATAAAAATTTAAAAACCAAAATAATTTATAATACTGTGCTTGTCTAGAATAAAAGCAAACTGTATATATGGAGAAGCTGTAATGGCTTGCTGCTGTGGCATGTTTACTTCTCATGCGAGCTGAAATAAGTTTAATTTGTATAAAAAGTTGCATCTGCCAGCAACATAGAATCTGCCAGGATACTAAAAATGCAAATCACTGAATGTATCACCCGGTGTTTAAGTATGGGCTTAAATTGTTGGAGACCCAAGTTAAACATTAGGAAACTTTCTAGTAGAGAGGGTAATGAAGCACTGGACTAAATTGCTTGGGGAAGTCATCCATCCCTGGAACCTTTGGAACAAGGTCTGCGAATACTGTCAGGAGGGGTATGGTTTATGACCCCGCCCCACCACTTTGTGTAACTGTAGGATTTCTTGAAGTCAGTTCCTATTTCTCTGTCACTTTTTTCTTTCTGGGAGAAGCTCAGAGCACAAGTGATAGACTTGGATGTTTGTTCTTAAAGCTGGAAGAAAAAAATCCTTGAATTGAAATGGTGCTTTGAATCAGCATTTCCTTGTCATTAATAATATGCTAGATTACTTCCAGTAAGAAAAGAAAATCAACTATGCTGTTGAAGTTTCAGGTTTTTGTGCTGTGCCTTTTGACTTTCAGACAGTTCAGTGAAAAACTGTTTGTTTCAAATTTAAATGTGACAGTTACAGCAAAAGAAAAATGTTTGTACACTTTTAAAATTACTTATAATTAATAAGATCTGTTCTTTTGATTTTTTAAAAATCCCAATTCTAATTAAATGAGTATTTCATTTAAAGGGTTTTCTTTTTTTTGGAGGGAGGGAGAAATTAGAAAGAAGATGACGAAAAGCTGTTTTGACTGGTATGTTTCAAGTCTGTATCATCCAGCACTTTATCTTAGATAATGTGTGAACTTGTTAAATATTTAATGAAAATGTTTCACTTGATGGCTTTAAGTTTTGCCTTTCAAATACCATATATGAAGTAATTCCTCAATTACTCTTCTGAATAAATAATTGTAAGCTTAGTTTATTTTACCTAATTGTGTAGGAAATATGGCAAACAGAGAGTAGTTTTTATTTTGGTGTTGGAGAGCTGCATTTATTTCCTGGCTTTGTTATGCTAATTAAAGAAGGTGTTTTTCATCTGTTTCATCAGAAATTCGTAGTCCGTCCTCAGCCTCTCTGGGTGACTGCAGAAGACATAGAATTGTGGCATCACAGCAGATCGGAAGTTGAGCAAGTTGAGGGTAAAAACTTTTAATATGATTATTCCCAGCTGTAAGAACAGATAAAATAAAATGTTCTGTTTTCCTGTTCTACTTTGAACATGAAAATATCAGAAAACTAAAGGCATAAGATTCCAGAAATGTGCAAACATTAAATTATATGCATTATTTTGGTATATAGAGGAAGACAGTTTCAGCGATGGTACAGGGAGAGAACTGTAAGATATAAACACAGAAGCTCTTTACAGTCTGCTAGGAGGCCAAAAAGCACTCAATTAAAATGTTTCTTGCAGATTGTTTTTAAAACAGAGTAGACAAAAATAAATAAGACTGAAAGCTTACATGCAAATTGTTAAGGTTCTGTACAGGCATTTTGGGGATCATTAGGTAATTTGAGGCCTATAATTAAATACTGAACTAGTAAGTGTAAAGGTGTTGACAGCTGCTTCTGTATGAAAGGTAGTATGTATCTGAATAACCTGAATTTATATGGCATTTTTCTCAGGCTGCTTAACACAGCCTTGAAGAAGTGGTTTTTTTCAGGGCAGAGGGGAGACATGGGAAGAGAAGTACTTCTTAATAAATAGCATTCTTGATAATTTCTTTATTTTAATTCCTTTAGACTATGTCTGAATGTATCCAGCTCTCATTTGCTGTTTGTAGAATTGGCATTTACACGGTAAGGCAATGTTCTAACTAACTAACTAATTTTTGTTAGTGTTAATGCCATTTTAGTGAAAAAAAGTTACTTAAGTTTTTTAGTATAGGATTTAAGTAATGCAGATAGCAAAAGGGATTTGTCTTACTAGTTTGCATAAACAGACTACAGTAGGTTTTTGTCCTGTCGAAGATTTACTAAAACCAGAAGAGACTAAGTATCCTCTACTTTAGTTAAAAAAGATAAAGAAAAATTCAGCCAACCTCTTGAGGTGTAAGAAAATTTAGAATTCATGTGCATCAGTTGCTGATAATTTTTGCATAATGTAATTGTTGAAGGGTTTGTGTACATTTGCCATTAAATATCTATGATGTTTGAGTAATGTCACATATTAAAACATGTTAGGTAAATGCACATATTGTATGCTTTGTCTGGAAAGCCTTAGCATTTTGGAAATTCTGTTAAGTTAAACTTACCTTATATAAAAGAAATAAGAAGTTTACTTCAAGCATATGTCCCAAATATGCTAGCATTTTTTTTCTGCTCCCAGTTGCTCTAATTAGTGATGAGAACAATTAGATGAATTGGGTTTTGCAGAAATTAATTGTAATGAATACATTACCATAATGTCTAGTGTAAACAGAGCTTACACAATCTAGAAGACTCTGTTGCTCAAATCATGCTTCATATCCTGGAGCTTTTGAAGTGGGAATGCTGCTCCTTCTGTTGTCATGTTTCAGGAGGAAGCCTGGAACTTCACACAGTCAAAAGTGTAGGTGAGTTTTGAACAATATTGATGAGGGCTATGTGCTATCAGTAAGTCTTACTTGAGGACAGAATCTCAAAGCTTAACATTTACTTTTGTTCGTAGAATTTGGTTCCAGGTAGTGTTTAATATCTGCTTGAGTTTTTTTTTTTTCCCATGACATTTGCCTGCTTTCAGTTTCCAACATCTAAAAGTCTTCTAAATGGTAGAAAAGAAGAGTCAAAGGCATATTTCCTTATGGTATTTAAGTTTCTTAGGAAGACTTTCTCTCTAAAAATCCCTGTGTGATAAGAGTATACTGATCTTGTAGGATCAGAGAGGGTTACAATGCCTGCAAGGTACTTAAGTGGTTTGCCAATTCTTTAGAAGGCTAGAGTAAGCTGTTCAAATTAATTTGAGGGAATGTCCAAGTATAAATGTGTGTGTATTGCAGACCTGGGTATAAGTAGGTACAATGTACAGCAAAGTACATCCTCTGACAGTAATCAGTTCTGTTTTAGTTTAAAATAGGTTAAGTGTTGTCCATATACTGGAGTGCCCTGCTAAGTTGTGGTAGCTGCAGTTACAGTGATAGTTGTATAAGTGGTATTTCAGTCTGACCTTTTGGGCAGCAAAATACTTAATTTTATCAAATGTTTTAAATTGCAAAATAAAAAGAACTAGCTTGATTTATTAAAATGCTGAAAGAAATGGGTTTCATTGACTGCTGGTATTTAAGGGAGGATAGTGTGGAGATTGATTACTAAGCTTCAGAGCGTCTGGAGATGCACAGTTGTGGCCACAGTTGTACAGGGCAGGACATGGGTCCCATGTAAAGTGCATTTGAAGGCTTAACTACTTCCTTTAGGAAAATGCTAGGTGCAGAGAGTACTTGCTTACACAAAAATGTTTTGAAAGATAAGTTTCAGATGATCTGACTGGAGGGTGAATTTGGACAGCTTTGGTATCAGAGTAAACAGAGCGGCCTGCTGAAGTGAGCTGTGCAGAAGTACAGTGGGATAGTTTCTGCCTCTGCACCATGTCCTGTTCATGCTTGTAACTCTGTCACTAGATTTGTTGCTCAGGTATGTCAGCAGTCTGGCAGCTAGCAAGTATTGTGTGCTCCATACTGATGTCGAGAAGCAAACCACAAAACTCCAGTTCATGTTTCCCTTTTAATTAATTCCTTGTGTCTTGTGCTTTCTGCTGCATGTTGTTTTGCAGATTCAGTAGATTTTTTGTTTGCTAGTTGATTGATTTTTATCCAAAATCTAAACAGTCTCTCAGATGCCAGTCCTTAGCAGCACCATGTGTTCAGCTTGTACTGTGTTACTTGGACACTTCCTGTTCTGCATGTCCTCATGGTACAATGCTGCAAGTAAGGCTCTTAGTCCTTTGGACTACAGACATCTCAACTGTTAGTCTGTTATCAAGCTGTTTATCAGTAACACTCTAAAGCACCCATTACATCAACTGTACTACACCATTAAATAGGCTTCCTGTTTTTATGGCACGTACAGATTATGAGTTGGAGGAAGAGTTTATATAGTGATCTATGGCAAAACAGCCTGTGCTGCCTTCAGCTACCACGGTTAAGAAGTCAAAACTTTGTTGTCTTGAGCTAGGAGAAAACTTACATCTTTGCAAGAGTACAGGAGGAGATGGGATGCCTATTTCAGGTGAATTAACTAGATGAGATTACTTTAAGGTGTATACCCTTAAAGGGAGGAGGAGCAAAGCAGAAGTGGTTAATATAAAAACTGTGTGGGTGTTTGTAGGGATCTGAAACTGATAGATGTGTCTTCTAAAAGGAAAACATTATCATAAACTCAAATGAAAATTTTTGGGATGAAGAAATCAACCAACCAATGAGAATAAACCTCTATGTGTTTCACATAGCTAGTAGTTTCTGGCAGAAGTACCAGTTTTTCAGGTGCATGTTTCTGCTTCTCCCACCATACTAGTATCTGCATCAGATGTGTCAATTGGATATGTGGGAACAGGCAGATAAATTTGTGAATCTGCGTGACTGTGGAGATAGTAAGCATATGGCAGTTTGTAACAAAGGTTATAATTTATTTCCTTTCTGTTTCTGATTTAATTTTATTAACCAGTTAAAGGTACTATTAAAATAATGATGGAGAATTCTACCTACATGAACCTCAGAGGGAAAAAAATCCAAATTTTTTTGTCTTGTATAACATTTTTTATGATAGGACACTTGCCACCTTTATACATATTTAGGACTCCACCTTGGAAACTGTGTGCATGATTAGGTGCCTACAGATATACTCCAGAAAGTTCAGTGATACTCTGTACTAGGCTTTGAGGCTTTTTTCTTTTCATCCATTTGCATATCATTTTAAGCTTTTTTCAACAGGGGTAGTAAGGTATTCCTTCTGTCCCCAACCCTTAAATGTGACTGCAGGAACATGCAAAATGTAATTTTCACATCACTTGTTGTTTTGGATAGCAAAACAAGGACAGGAGTCTCTATGGGGTGAGAACCATGCAAAAATACCTAAGGAGGCATAGTGGAAGCATGGTCTTTTACTGGTGTATATAAGAAGGAAAAGCACTGGAAAATGCATTTTCCTGTTTCAGGAAATTAAAAAGTAAGTTTTTCTTGGTTTCAAAATATGGCATCAATACATAAATAATTTTGTTTCAAAGCAAAACAAGGATAATGAAAAGCTCTCTGTAGATCTTTCTGCTTTCGGATGCTGGGTATGGCAAAATCAATGCACTGTAGCAACATTGCATCAATGTTGGCATCTCCTTCCTGAAAATCATGAGTGATGGATATTTTAGTTTTAGTAGCCTCTTGGCTTGAATTTGTGCAATGAGAAGTGGAAATAAATGACACATTTTTACAGCTTTGCTAGCTGTAGTTTATGTATGGTAAGTGTAGTAAATGATGCAAATGTGCTTTTAGTTTTCTGGTTTACTTTGGACTTACATTTGTCTTTGTTTATAATGATAAATTCATGTCTTGAAATGGTTTGACTGGAAACAGCTGTTGTGCTAAGGAATTTGTCTGATGTTAGAACAAAACAGAAATAACATTTACTCATGAAGTGGTGGAGAGGAAGCTCTTAAAAGAAGAGAAACCAACTGAGGCAACAACTAAAGGCAGCCATGAAATAGGAGGTAATCATGGGAACATGTCTGGGAGGTTTCTGGAGCCAGCCTGTGACTTAGAGTATGGAAAGCTTCCTATGAGACTCTTCACCTCCCTGACATGGTTTCCCATTGGAAAATACTAAGTTAAAGTAATAACAATGTTCATATAGCATATCCTGTCTACTCCTCCCTTTCCCATGTCGTGTCCTTGACATGAGCAGCAAAACAAAAGCGCAAAAGTGCAGCAGGAAGAAGTCCTTTTATGTGCTACCCTTGGGGAAATGTGGATAATTCCATTTACAGTCACTGCTGATATTCTGTGGATAGACTGTTGGAAAGGAAAGGTGTAAATGTGTTTAACTTCCAGCTTTAAATAAAAGGTTCTCGCTATCACCCCAGTCTTGGCAGTGACTTGCATTGGGTGGGACTATGCCTGCTTTGTTGTTGCAAATCTGTAGTCAAGCTGCTTGAACCATGCTAGTTGTGATTTGTGTTGCTACCATCCTATACAGGAGAAAGCGGGGGCAGACTGTCCTGATGCGTGTGTCACTGTGCATGTGAATATTAGCTATACTGTGGGTTTTTTACTATCAGCTATGAGACTTTCTACTTTTCCTGAAATAAAGAAACGGTTGTAATATTTTTTCGAGTGAGAAAAGTAAAGACGGGTGAAGGGAGAGAACGTCAAGGCTGGGCCAGGAGTGAGGATCAGAATACAATTCTCTTCCCTTTCTCTCCACAGAGTTTGTTGGTTAACGTGAACTGTGCTGACGTTGCTGAGCAGTCTCTCCTTGTGGCCAGAGCTCATGTTACCTGCTCAAAGAGCTCAGCAGCTTCGTGCAGCCCATGCTGCTGCGACAGCATGGCTTCCTTGGGCTACTCAGTGACATACACTGTATTTCCAGCTCTTTGAGAACCTCTGACAATTAGTAATTGATTTAACTTGGAAAGGTATGGTTTGCCAAAATAGCCTGTTAATTTTTGTCAGAATCTCTGTTGGACAAACTTGCAGGTTGGAATAGAGCTTTGTCTTGGACTAGGGACTTCATGAATACAGGGTTTTTTCCATCTGATTTGTCTCTGCTGTCCATGGCTCCTTCCTGCTCTAGAAGACAGCAGTGTTGTTCCATAGACCATTAGCTTTAGGGAGGACAAGAGGAAAAGCCCAGATTATCATTACAAAAGACTCCAGTCTTTTCTGTTCAGACAAGGTGCTGTTCAATTTGCATTTATCAAAGCCGTGGAGTTAGTTATCCTGAACATAAGTGCTGTTTTGCTTCTTCCCTTTGGAAGTCGGGATTCCTAATCCTCAGTCTTGCACTCTGTCCAGAAAACAGTTGCATAATGTGCTGTCAAAATGTTTATTTTGCCTTCATGGTGCTCCACATGGAAAATAAACTACTCTTGTTAGGCTCAAGTGATGCAGGGGGTGATGGTATGAACATGGAATTTTTCTGGTGGCCTCTGCTGAGGATCCTTTTTTTGTGTAGTTTGCCAAATAGCTTCTTTAATTCTAAAAATAAAAAAAAAAATATTTTAATTGAATATAATAGGTTTAAAATGTAATTTGTAACTGCATTGCAAAGTAAAGATATTCAAAATTCTGACAATCTCCTGTGACAAAAATGACCTGTTTGAAGTCTGAGGTGCCCTGAGATTGTGGACTTGGAAAGATAGCAGGGGAACATGTTGAATTAGTAGCAAATTACAAATCTAGTGGTTCACTGTATCATTTGCATTATTGAAAGGGTGAAAAGGCTAGAAATGGCTCTTCAGTGAAAGTGATTTTTTTCTTTCACAGTCTGTAATCCAGAGGTTGGGAGTATGCATAGCAATGAGATGTGCCAAAGAGCAAACTGATTTGCAAGGACTCCTGACTGGGCAATTCAAAGTTGTGATGAAAGACTCCCTGTGATTATGGTCAAAGTTGGATGTTGTCTGTGCGCATGCAGTCACATCCTCTACCTTGTACAGCTGGATAAGTAGGAATCTAATACATGATCTGCAAGTGGAAATAGGGAGCAACAGTAATACATATCGCTCACAATATTTTGCATGTAGTTGCAGGTTTTTTTTATTGTTCTGTTTCTTTAGTCCCAGTCTTGCCAAAAATGTTGCTTTTGAGTATGAATTGCAAACTGTTTGTTGTTAGTCTGTATTTGCCTTTCACAGCAATTGGACAACCACAGAGCACTAGAAATTACACTTCTTGCAGAGTAATTGCATCTTTCACAAGATGTCATATTACAGCAGAAGTGAGAAAAGTTTGTTCTGCAGGTCTTAAACTTTGTGAGCTCAAAAGTTGTCTGTTTGTCTTAGAGTGAGAGAAGATTGCTTTTTCCTGTGAACATGCATGCCCTGTATCCTGGGGGCATCAGTGATAAGTTGCTATTATGATTGCTGCTGAAAATAGTTCAACTCTGTTTTCTGAAGCCATCCTGTGTTTGTTCAAGAATAGGTATCTGTTAAGGGAAGAAGTCATACAAATGGATAGTAGATGAAAAATAAAGGAAGTGCATCAAATGCCACAAAATGTAATCTGTTCATGAATTAGCTTTTTTTTTTGGTGGAAAGAGACTTCTAATTATCACCATCACTATATGTTTATCCGTGGTGTTTTTAATGTTTCTTCTCATCTTAAAGTTGAAAATGTTTGCTCAGGTGTTGAAGTTAGTGTTCAAAGTGGTTTGCTGAATATCTGCTGCTACAGCTTCTTTATAATTATAGTCTGCTGTCTTCAAAGCAGTTTAAGATTGTATGCATGTGTAATTAGATCCATAAATGCTTTTGGAAAGGCTGTTCTACAGCATCCTTTAGAGCCTTTTAAAGTAAATAGTGCTTTTAGATCTGCCTTCATTACAATGTTTGTATTTTGATCAGTTTGATTATATTGCACACAAATCATAAAGCTAGTTTTATCCTGTCATATGAAAACTTTTGAGTGCCACTTCATTTTTATGGCAAGGATTTATATACTACAAAACTATATTGAATTTTTACTGGATTTATATTGCTGGTATTACATTGTTTAAGAGTAGAAAACAACAGTGTTTAATAGATGTCATAAATTCATACAATGGTTCCACTGGAATAACTATATATACTTAAATTTCAAAAGGAAGCTTTCAAGTAATAAGTGTTATTAGGATCTCAAATGCCATTCTGAGCAATAGACTTCTAGGAAACAGTAAAAATGTGAGAGGTGGTTTAAGAATATATTTTGTCATGGAAAGCAAAGGCTACATACATCAATCACATGGTATGTTGTAACCAAGATTTTAAAATTCTGTTTTTGGTATTGTCACAATTGCCTCTGTCAGTGTAGGCAAATCTCTGGTACCTCTTGTTTTCAGCAATGTTTGTCCCAAGGCTTCCCAAACTTACAGCTTCATTTTCTTTGCTTTATTTAATGCTACCAGTGAAAGTGGTAGCAACTTGTTTCACTCAGTTCTTCTGGTGCCTTCAAGACCTCATGAACACAAATTATTTGTTGTACAGTTATTTTATCATGGAATGTGCTGTGTTGGAAGGGACCTGCAAGGATCATTGAGTCCAACTTCTGGTGCTGCAGAGGACAACCCAAAAAATCTCACCATGTGCATGGTCAAAATGCTTCTTGATTCATATACTGGGACCTTACTACATTACAGAAAAAACAAGGTTGGTGGGTATTCAGATTCAATCCCACAGAGCTTCTCATCTGAAAGAGAGTTTTTTTTTTTATTAGTGTAAGGAAAGCAACGGCAGCCAATGGAATGAAATGTCCCACTTTCTCCTCCTCGTCTCCAAACTGAAGTGTCATTTAAGAGAGGGACACACAAGTTTGCTGTATGTTTCCTGGGCTTCCAACAAGATGCAGATGCCAGAACAGACAGTAGCTTCTCAGTAGTATTTTCAAAACTTCATTTTAGCCGTGGGCACATGCTGGCACCATGTTTTTGAACAGATCCCTAATCTTCCAGGGATTTCTTTTTCAAAACAAGGCAACATGTTTCCCATGCTGTAACTGGGACTTTTACGAAGGCATGTAATGATAGGACAAGGGGGAGTAGCTTTGAACTGAAAGAGCACATTTAGATTAGATATTGGGGAGAAGTTATTTACTATGAAGATGGTGAGGCACTGGGACAGTTTGCCCTGAGAAGCTGTGGATGCCCCATCCCTGGAAGTGTTCAAGGATAAGTTGGATGGGGCTTTGAGCAACCTGGTCTATGAAAGATGTCCTCAAATTAATAAATGTTGCATCTCAGGCAAAAACCACAACCCATCTTTTTTGCTTATCTTTGCCTCAAATTCCATTAATAATGGATTTTTTTAACCACTCTTTACACTGTAATGTAGTCAGACAACATACACTTTACCCTACTGGAAGATGGTTATTTGTACACCAATTCTAAGTGCACACATTTCCAAAACATGTGAGATTTTGTTTCTTAACCAGGCCTATGTTGTGTTAGCATCGTCTTGAAGAGCTGCTTACTTCATTTTGGTGTTGTCTTGGATTGAGTGGAAGACATTCCCATGCAATTCTCTGGAATACATATGTGTAAGAAATAACCCCTCTGTACAGGGTCATATCTGCAGGCCCGACAGAGTTTGATACTCTGATACTGACTTAAGTCTCTACTGTGACAAGCAGGCTA
Organism: Platysteira castanea; assembly: GCA_013397175.1. NCBI lineage: Eukaryota > Metazoa > Chordata > Aves > Passeriformes > Platysteira > Platysteira castanea. The sequence goes on from VYXC01009201.1 coordinate 62,942, forward strand.
CAGGCAGACAGGGATTACATCAAACACATCAGTGTGTTTGGAAATGGTGCAAGGTGTTGCCAGGTGCACTTCTTGTCTCTGTGTGGAAAAAGAGGTGGGATTTGTTGTGAAGTTGAGCCTGTATAGGCAAAAGATGTGGAACCGTGAACAGAAAGTGAAGCAAACATGGTGGCTAAGACTTGACAGAGACTTCTTGTTATTGACATCAAGATTTGTGTTTCAGGTGCTTTTGCCTTGCTCTTCATGAGAGTTGTGTGTTGTTTTTTTCTCTGCTTGAATTTATTGGCCGTGGAAGAGAATGAATCTACTGAGAGAGGTTCATGAGCAGATTGGGTCATACTGTGGGATGTTAGAAGAAAGTAATTCTTGGTTTCAGTGGTTCTAAAATGCTTTTTGCTGTGACATCTCACTTGACTTTGAACAAGATGATGACTCTGAAAGGGATGAAGTGTGGAAATACACACCTTGTCATACCAGATTAAAAAGCAATGGCCACAGTAGATGAGAACCCCAGATCTTGGACCTCAGCCTTGCAGGAAAGCATATATAGGAGTCATAAAAGAGAGTTTTAAATCCAAATAACCCATAAATAAGAAGGTCAAAATGTATATTTAAAAGAAAAAAGAAAGAAAGAAACAAGCAAAACTCAACCCCAAACAACTAGAAAACCCAAAACCAACTGCTATGGATTACACTATGCTGAACTGAGGTGCTAGGATAACTATCCAATAATATTGGATAATGAGCAAGAAAACCACAATAAAAGAAACTGTGGTTTTGGGTGTGTGTTGTGCTGAGCCTGTAATGTAACATTAATTAATCTTTTATAAGCTATCACTTTCCAATAATTAGTGGTTGATAAATCAGCTCTAGATGGAGAGTATGAATAAAGCTCTTAGTAAGTACGAAATCTGAATGTATTTGAAAATGCCTGTGGAACTCTTCCTCATGATGGTTTTATTATTCCATATGCTTGTCTTCCCAAATCTGACAGATAGTGGCTCAACTTTCAAACTTCCCAATGAGACACAAGCTATTTTGTTTTTCAGCAGGGTAAACTGAGGTGTAAAATGTAAAGAATTTGCTGATACTCCATGGCAACTTCTAGACAAGATCTTCTGCTTCTGAATCACACTGCGTGCCTTGGGCAGTTGGTGTCAAGGCATTGGAATATTTATATTAGCCTTATGCTCTTCTACCATTGAAATTAGAACATAATTAGAAAGAATCTGTTGGGATTGGGAATTTGTTTGCAAATTCTAGCATGGGATTGAGAAAAGTGAGGTTTTGTCGCTTCTTTTGTAGGAGTTAAGGATTTTCTCTTTTAAAACTCTCTAGTGTGGGAAGCTCTTTCCTGAGGAAGGAAGATGTTAGTAATTTGCTCAAGTTCTTGAACAATATTGCAGAGAATGCCACTTGATTTCATGTTGTCACTTCTCTGTCCTCCTCTGACCTCTTTCAAGCTTCTTTACAAGGCTCCTTTATGTGAGATAGATGCACCAGGTAAGTTGACATATTTTTTCTCTTAGCATCTGACTCTAATGAAGTAACCATTTTTTCCCCATAGCTGCTAACTATGATATTTTGTGTGATGAGAGTTCAAGATTTTCTGGTTTTGATTCCCTGCTCCCCTCATTGCTAGAATATTTTTGTTAAGAAAAGCTGCTTTTGTTATATTTCAGCATGTGTATTGCCTGCTTGCTGTAACAACTGCTGCAAGGAAGGACTTATTTTCTTAAGAAGGAAAAGGTATTTAGTGGAGGAATGAAAAGAAAAGATAGAAGTGGTATATAAATTTTTACTATTGTATGCTCAGTATGTTGAACTATTGCAGGTCTGTGTTGCTGTTTAGGCACTGGGCACTGCTGTGTTCCTTAGCTCTTAAACTGACTTAAGTAACTTTATGTTGGCTTTGTCTGTCTTTTGTACTGAAAACAGACTCCTTATTTGATGAGTAGACTTTGAGTCTTGGTGAGGTTTTGCAAGATAAATTTGGGATATCAAAAAAAGTCTTTCTGTAAAGGTCTTTTTCAATAGCTGTTTTGGGTGTGACAAGGCTGAAATACATTTTAAAAGAAGGGCTTAATTGAGAGAAGTGTTTTATAGACAGATGACTTAATGGATTTGTGTTGCTGATGCAAGACTTCACGGCACAGGTTGGTGAAGTATAAGAAACCTCAGAAACAGGGAGTTTCCCTTAATGCACAAATGTTTCTGGTTTTCATGTTCACATGATAAAATCATAACAAATAGAGCTGAAAGGAGTGAGAGTCATCTAACTAATTCCTGGCTCAAAAGCAGGATGAACTATGACCAAACCAGTTCTGACCAGACTGCTTCTCTAAAAAAAACCCACATCAGGTTCCATAATCTCTTCTGGCAAACTCTTCCTGAGCTCAACTAGCCCTATTTTCTACACACTGTTTTTGTAAGATCTAGCCTAAATCTCCTGTTAATCTTTCTTGCTTCGGTTTAAACTTCGTAGCACAAAGGTAGATGGGGCTTTGAGCAACCTGGTCTAGTGGAAGCTGTCCCTGCTCATGGCAGGGAGGTTTGAACTGGATGATCTTAATGGTCCCTTCCAACGCAAACCATTTGATCATTCTTGTCTTACAGACAGCAAAAAGGAAAAAAAGTATCTTCCTTTGTTGCTATCTTCCTTTGTTGTTTGAAAATTGCTTGTCATACGCTTTTTCAGCTTTCTGTAGATTAATGGATGGGTCATTCTGTAGAGACCTCCAAATACATAACCACAATAAGGAGTGGGTCATATGGCAGGTTACACAGGGTGGTGTGGCTCTTTTGCCTTATTTACTTCAATAGAAGGAGCAGTCAGAAGCAGTTTATTATTTTCATGCTGAACATACTAAATTGCTTGATGAACATCACCTACTGGGTAGACACTCTTCTGTCAAGGAAATAGTCTTTGAAGATGAACTTCAATTATGTTAGCACTTGATTTTATTTGACAGTAGAAACAACATTTATATATACCTGTGTGTTCTTAGAATAATGGGTGAAACCACAATACAGATTCAGTGTTTTTTCTTTCCTCTGTCTTAAGACACTTATCAGTGCTGACTCAGCACCTCTTCTGAAGCAGCTGGAAAGATTTTTACAGTGACAGTATTCAGTCAGGGAAGGTCATGGGGCAGATCATCTTGAGTGACATCATGTGGCATGTACAGGACAGCCAGGGGATCAGTCTTGAGGCAGCATGGGTTTAGGAAGAGCAGATCCTGCTTGATCAACCTGATGTCCTTCTGAGAGAAGGTTATCCACCTAATGGTTGAGGGAAAGGCCATGGATGTTGTCTACCTGGACTTCAGTAAAGCCTTTGACACAATTTCCCAGATCCTTGTCCTGGAGAAGCTGAGAGCCCATGACTTGGACAGATGCACTCTTTTCTGGATTAAAAACTGCCTGGATGGCCACCACAGAGAGTGGTGGTGAGTGAAGTTATGTCCAGCTGGTGTCCGGTCATGGGTGGGGTTCCCCAGGGCTCAGTTCTGGGCCTACTCCTGTTTAATATTTTTGTCAGTGATCTGAATGAGGGGATCAAATGTACCCTCAGTCACTTCTCAGATGACACCAAGTTGGGCAGCAGTGTTGATCTGCTGGAGGGCAGGAAGGCTCTGCAGAGGGATCTGGACAGGCTGGATCCATGGGCTGAGGCCAGTGGTGTGAGGTTCAACAAGGCCCAGGGCTGGGTCCTGCGTTTGGGTTACAACAACCCCAGGCAGTGCCACAGGCTGGGACAGAGGGGCTGGAAAGGAGCTGGGGGTGCTGGTGACAGCAGCTGAACATGAGCCAGGGTGTGCCCAGGTGGCCAAGAAGGCCAATGGCATCCTGGCCTGGATCAGCAGTAGTGTGGCCAGCAGGGCCAGGGCAGGGATTGTCCCCCTGTACTGGGCACTGGTGAGGCCACACCTCGAGTGCTGTGTCCAGTTCTGGGCCCTTCACTCCAAGGAAGACACTGAGGTGCTGGAGGGAGTCCAGAGAAGGTCAGGGGAGCTGGGGAAGGGTCTGGAGCACAAGTGCTGTGAGGAGTGGCTGAGGGAGCTGGGGGTGTTTAGGGTGGAGAAAAGGAGGCTGAGAGGTGACATGACTCTCTATAACTGCCTGAAAGGAGTTTGTGGCCAGGTGGGGGTTGACCTCTTCTCTGCTAACAAGCAATATGATAAGAAATTACCTCAAGCTATGCCAGGGGAAGTTTAGAGTGGATATTAGGAAAATGCGTTCCTAATATCCACCATTTGCTCTTAATACCCACTAATATCCACCATCAAAATATCACCATGGAAAGTGTGGTCAAACTTTGGAACAGGCTTCCCAGGAAGTGGTTGATTCACCAACTCGGGGGGTATTTAAAAGATGTGTAGATGTGATACTAAGGGACATGTTTTAGTGGTGGACTTGACAGCACTGGTTTAATGCTTGGACTTAAAGATCATAAAAAACTTCTCTAACCCAAATGATTCTAAGATTCTTTCCTGTGTGTAATAGTAAACTTTAAACAAAAAAACCCAAAAAACCAAAAAAACCAAAAAAAACCCAAAACATTTCAAAGTTCTTCCATCATTGAATGGTATTTGGTTTACAGGGAGTATGACTTGCTGTGTAATCAGATTTCAGTCTTTAATTGCTTGCATTTCATGGAATCATAGAAAGGCTTATGTTGGTGTCAGCGAAACTGCAGGAGAAACAGAAACTCTCCAACATTTTTAGTGTTAGAGAATTAAGGCATTACTTTATTCTGGCTAGGATGTTGTGCTGGTGAGGATATTCAACAGAAATCATTTCATCCACACATTGCCCGGGGTTGTGCAGAGAAAATCATTCCATCACACATTATTTTTACTGGATTTTTCACATACTTATACAGTCAAAACCCAGAGAAATTCATTGGTTCAATCTTCATTCATGCCAAATTACACAACTGTTTAGTTTCCTATTGGTTATAGATCCCTTCGCCTTTGATGTTAATTAGGTTCTCATTCTTTGTTCTCTTATCTGTCTTCTCCCAGACCAGGAGACCCCAGCCATACCAGGGGTCATGTTTGGAGTTGATGTTCGTTAATGGTCTTTATCTTTTGTGTATCTCAAAAGATAATGACCAGTCTGCTCAGATGTTAAGCTCATCAGGCCTGAGTGTTGAAACAGTCTTTTGAAAAGAAACTTNTTAAAGCCATTGCCCCTCATCACTCTCCGTCTTATTTATTTATGTATTTTTTTTATTTACTTAATTTTTATTTAGTTAGTTATTTTTGTTTTAGTATTCAGATTTATTATTTTTTTTATTATTATAGACCAAATAACTCCAGTGAAGCTGTTTACTATGATCTTTTACAGAGAGAACTCATTCTATTTGTGATCTAACACTCAGGAAGTTGCTAAAACTTGTGATTTTTATGAAATGTTATGTTCTTTCTTTTCTTTCTTTTTTGCTGCTAAATATTTGAACAAATTGTACATTTGTGTCCCACTCTGGTTGCATGTCACCAAAGGCCAATGATTGGTTGTCAGTACTAGGGCTCTTGTCAACTTTATCTTCAGATAGTTCTTGCTATTTTTTGTAACTTAATGTTTTGGTAACATAGCACTAGATTACAAAATTATCAGTTTTCTAGGTTTTCTCTTAATTTGTAGTTTAATGATATGGTACTACTTACCTGAATTAGAAGTTCAAAAATCAGTTAGAAGTATACTAATCTTTTATGGAGAAGAGTTTCTTGATTTCTCCCACGAGTTTTGGATTGCCCCTGTGAGCTGAAGGGGCAAATACCAGTCCTTATGAAGTAATGTGATTTTCAGTGCTGTCACTATCGAAATGGCAAAGCTGAGCTATGTCAAATCGAGCTAGTTTAGTATGTTTACAAGACAAGATACTGTGCAGCTGGTTTTAGACTATCATCATGTTGAAATACCCATATAGTTTCTGACCAGCAGGTCCTAACTGTCTTATGAGGTGAAATTACTGTTTGACTTCTCCATTTTGTAGGAAACTTAATGTTAATTCCCCTGTTTAAAACGGAAGTGGAATGAAGTTCAAGAGCAAGGAGAAGAAGCAGCAAGCTGTTTAGGGAGAAGTAAAAAATACCCTTCTTTTTTTTTTT
>VYXC01009201.1:69083-82261 GCA_013397175.1 Platysteira castanea
ACATGGTGGAAGTGTGGAATAAGTCCTCAAATGGAGTAAGACCAAACCCAGAAAAATGAAAACCACAGAAATGAAAACTAATTTTCAAACAACACATTTCTATTGTCATATTTTTGAGCAACACTTGTAAATAATTTGGTTTTGCGCTAGTTCCTATTCTGTAAAATTAAAAGAGAAGTAGATTGTATTGTTAGATATTATTATAATATTTAATTTTGAATGGCATATTTATTTAAAATAAAGCCCAGGTATAGAAGTCAGCCTGTTTTCAATGAAGTCACATGAGAGAATTATCTAATAATTTGAGCAGATGACTATATACAATTTCTGTCTTAGAAGTACCTTTGTAATTGTGAAAGAAAACATATTTGTAGAGCTCAGCATCATATGTATGTTTTTTTCAAAAAGGATGAAAGCAGAATGCTTTCATAATGATGGTTAATAGTATGAAATATATTTTACAGTGATGGTGATATTAAGGTAATTTAAAGAAACATTCTCTCTGTGTTGAGGACTTCAGCTGTGATTCAGTATATTTGAGGGTTGATTTGGCTTTGTGTGTTTTTTCGGAACTTGTTGAGGCTTTTAACTCCTCCATGCCCCAGCAGATAAGACTTCTTTTGGTCTTCTTTTACAAGAAATACAGTATATAACTTGAATTTCAAATTGTATTTCTTGTGCTAAAATATAGGATTATTCTAGTATATAACATTCTACTTGATGCCAACAATAATAATAATAAAAGAAATTAAAAGCAGTTACGTATGGGTCCAGAGGTGTCCTGTGCTAGCTTGTATCAGATGAGTGTCTGTATCTGGAGTACCTTGTGCCCTGTAAAAAAAATGAGAATGAGGAGTACCTGAATGTAAGCTGTAACTTTTTGAGGTAACCTGGCACTTCAAGTAGGCAAGTGTCCAAAGTGCAAGCAAACTTCAGTTACATTTCAGTGCAGTGCTGCTATAATAAACCCAGGAAGGGGTCCTTAGGCAGTCTTTGTCCCCAGTTCTGCCTTTTTTTCAAGGGTTATAAGTCTTGGGAACATACAGAAAGGTGTAGAAAAACAGTGCTATAATTTGACAAACAACAGGCTTCTCTGGCAAAACTTGGTTTTGTCTCGGTCAAATATTTTGCTCAAGTTACAGAGACCTATAAACAATAACATGCATTTTTTTCCAATATCCCCTTTATATTTCTTTGTTTAAAGCTTAAAACCAACTGCTTCATGAGGAAACGATAAGGATGACTTTATTTTTGTTGGGGAAATCCAGGTTGAAAGCTCTGAGTTGCCACAGAGTGTGAATTGGAGGATATAAGAACAGGGGCCCTCCCTATTTTAGCAGAAACCTTTTTAAAGCTTTACACAAAGGGGTCTATGGAACATGAACTTAACTTTTTTTTTCTAAATGGCTAAACAGGATGTAGGTATAAATAATAATTCAATACAAACTTATTTTGGTGGAGCTTTCTCACACACAACTTCTTGTATATTTGGACATGTAGTTTCCTTTCAGAAAAGGTTCTTTCATTAGTTTCTGGACAGTGCTTAAGAAGAATTCATACAATTTTAAAAGTATTTAAAACCTCTTTTTCCAAGGTGTTGTAATTTCTTTTTGCTAACAGTATTTTTTTTTTTTTAATCAAAAATCATTCTGACTTTTCTCAGCTCTGCAAAATATTCATGGTTGAGCAAGAAGGTGGTCAGATACTGGAGTAGAGACTCCTCATACATACCATGTTAATAAAACAAATGTTTAGATGCTGTCTTTTTAGAGCACTCCTATTCTGCAGATGAATATAAGTTTAATGAACACTGTCGTCAAAAACTGCATGCTGATTTACTGTAACCATAATCACTCTATCACTTTAAGCCCCCTTATTTTTTTATTTTTGTTTTGTTTAAGTGTGCCTGTTCAGTAGCTTATCTGTGGTTTGTTCCATATATCACTCTTGCTGATACACACTTTCTACAAAGCAACAGGGAAATCCTGTGTGAAGCTACTGTAGACAAAGGTTTAACTGACAGGCAGTAGCAGAATGTGAAGCCACTTCTAATTCTGGCAGTATCTATCTTGAGGGCAGATCATGGTTGATGTAACCTGAAGAAAATAGTAAAACTTTAGATTGGCTATGATAGGAGAGTTGGGAAATACCTTTGTATGAAGGCAGGAAAGAAATGCTTGTCAATCTTGTTGACATTTTATAACATCTTGTCCAGACAGGCTAGTTTTGAATCACCGAGGTGTCTTCAGATTTAAAACACAGTGGGTGTGAATTTAGGCACAGTTGGTTTTGTTTGTTTGTTTGGGCTTTTTGGCAGCATAGTTTGTATTAAGTTGTTTCTTGCTTTGAGTGGTGTTGCCACACAACAGGCTTTGTATATTTGTATTCTTTTGTATTTTCCTATATTATCTTATTCTGTAAAGTTAACTAGCTGAAATGGTTTTTTCCCTTGCATTTCTCTTTCCTAGTTAAATTTGAGATAATTCTCACATCAATAGTACGCTTGGCTAACTTCATAGCTTTGCTAATTTCTCATATAATTCCTTTCAAGATGGAGCATCTTGTCTCAGCAGAAGTGGTTTCTCCTTCTAGTCAGGACTACTTTATAATGCCTAATTCTTTCTTATGAGTATCTGAATTGTTGAGGGGAGCCAGGATTGCCTTCTCTGTCAGTGCTGGTAAGGGCTTTGTGCTTTGCCTTCTACATTTGCCTCACCTGTAGGGATTAGGGATTTATGTGCTTATTTTTGCATTTCTGTGGCTCAAATTCTGCTTCATTCAGTCACCAGCTTTGATGAAATAATATTTTAGCCTTCTACTTCTTGAACACTGTCTAAATGGAAGGTCACTTGTGGCGCTGAAGCTAACCTGTTTTGTCTGTGGATCAAAATCATTCTGTATTACTGCCCCTCTGCTTTGTATAGACGTGAGATTTGGGGAGGATTCGGAGACCCAAGAGGAGTATGCATGCAATGTGCACTCATCCTTTCTTTGCCTCTTCTATGGTGGTTACTTTTAATTGTCACAAATTTAATGCTTACTGCCTCAAGTGCTTGGTCTGCAAGATGTTAGTAGGAATGTCTATGAATGTCTTCTGTTCCCTTTCTGTTCTTAGTTCTTTTTTTTTTATTATCTTCTTTTCTTTTTTTAATGGTTCTCCTTTTAAGCCAATTCCTTGTCTAAGCCCTGAAGTTGTGAGGCTGTGTCTTCTGTAACCTGAAGTTCTGCTGGAAGTTCTCTGTGACACTTAGGTTATTATCTGTTTGTTTGATTTTTTTTTCCCTAACATGTTTTGTGACTGAGAAATTATTCCTCAAAGACTTTTTCAGTGTTTTTGAAACCGGTGTTCAGTTTCAAAACATTGGCAATTTATCCTTTTTATTTTCTGGAGAAGTGCTGGTTTTCTGACTTCAGAATTTCTTTTTGGCAATCTTTAATCTATTGTGAGGAACTGAGAGATGACTTGAAGCTCACAATGTGTCCAGGGGCCAGGAAAACAGAACAAAGTGAATCTTCCAAGACTGAGATTGTCCATCTCTTTAGATGGGTAAATCTTTATATGGATAAATATTTATTTTAATACCTGCTCTTGTGAAAGGTGGAAATTAGTGACTCAACAGTGATCCTATCTACTCCTGTGTTCTCACTAGAAGTAGGACGAGTCAGCACAATGCTGAATCTTGACTTTACTAAAAGTGAGTTTTACACTCTATGTAGTTTGTGCTGAATACCTCTTATGCCTCTCCGAAGCTGCTGTAAGTTCTTACTCCCAGCTTTTAAAATACACAGTGCTGATTGGTTTTCTTCCGTTTACAGTAAAAACTTCCCTAAATTAAGGGCTGTGGTTCTCAGAATCTGGTAATATGTATTCTCAGAGGAACTTTTTAATGAAATCTGACAGTGATTCTAGCTCGAAACAAAAACTACCCCACCTACCTTCCCCAAATAAAAAATAGGAGGAGATGAGAGGCTGGGAGGAAGAAAATTTGTGTTTCAATCTCTTATCTGGTCATCTGTGGGATTTGGGGAAGATGCATATTCTTGTGCTGAGCAATTTGTTAGTTTTATGATAGCCTTTTTTAAGGCATTGGAAGGAATGTGGAGAATGGAGGACAGTGGTAGCAGTGTTCTTAGGTGTTTGCCTGGTCTCTAGTTCATATGACTGAATTCAATTTGATTGGTTGATCTGAGATCAAGAATACGTTTTTTTCTGAGATCAGACTGTCAGGCCTGTGTTGCTTCCTTCATTTCTAGTATGTTAGGAGGTGGTTTGCCTATGAGCAGGTAATTTTACCTACTCTGCACCCTAACTGTGGAGCTCAGGTGTTGATAATAGCCTCGTACTGTCAATTCTCTGTGGCATTTGATTGAGGCAACTGGTGGCTAAAGTAATTTAGCATACCTGAGGTCTCAGGGTCTATTTTGTAGTAATATTTGAATAAAATTAATAGCATACCTGTTAATGATTTGAAAACTCTGGTGATCATTTTGATCTTTAAACTATGCATAATTGCTCTTTTTTTTTTTTTGAAAATTGGTACCAGAAGCAGTGGCAATACTTGTTGTAAGCAAATTAGTCATGTAGACATGGTCTACAGACCATGCATTTTCTTCCTGAATCCCAGTCATTATTTTGGCTTATTCCTGTGCATTGCTAATTTAACTGTTTCATACCGCATTCTGTATAATTTCTGTCTGCTTCAGTTGTCTTGCTGCATGACTGGTCATAAGAAACATGTCCTACAGAGCTATTTCACAAAGGTTGCATGCTTCTATACCATGTGGATACTGCCTGAGGGCTTAACACACTGTGAATGCAAAGCAATGTTTGTTTATTAAAACTCAGAAGTGTTTGTCATTCACGGTGTGTATGGTTTCATGTAAAGTTACTGAGAAAAATCCTTCTATGCATTAGAGAGTGATTATAAACCACTCAGTTCCTGTCTGAGAAAGTGTTGCGATTGCCCTCTCCCTTCCAGGACTGTGGGTTTAGATCCTGGAAGACTGTGTGGTCCTTCTCTGCCCTTATTTTTCAAGTGGACATTCAGCTATTAAACATGATATTAGTTTATTTTTCATAATGTCTCCAAGCCTTTTCCAGAAAATCCTGGAGAATTTAAAAGAAGCAAGCATTACCTGTTCTCCTTAAATTTTACTGGTGTTTCTCAAAAAACCCTTGCAGACTAGTCTTCTCCATTGCCCAGCACTGTCTAGCAAGAGCCTACATTACCAGTGGTTATTTATCTTAACTTTAGCTGCTAGTAGTAGCTTGTTTCTTCCAGGTGAGGAGAGTGAGAAACAGCTGTAGTTCCTGGATGTAGGTGTCAGAGTTCACATCTTGCCCTGAAGTGGCTGAGCTGTTGCCAACTAAAGGTAGATGATTGTTCCGTGGATAATATAAGTGCTTCAGTGGCTACTGGGCATTGTGTGGTTCAAATCTTAACTCATATTATTTAGTCTGCTGACTGGCAGACTCTGGGCATAAAAATTAATATTAAAATACAATTTTGTCTTTTGTCAGATGCCAAATGAGTCGATACGCAGAAACTGAACAGACTGTATCATAAGTTTGTGATATTATTTGAAAGCTGTAATTCAGTACAACAAGTGGACTCTTGAGAACTAGCATTGAAATGAATGTCATAGAAATACAGTCTGACACAGTCTTGGTGTGTAAACCAGTTTAATTGTAAATCAACGTAGTTGTCCAAACTGCGCATGAAGAGATTTCCTAGATACCAGTGCAAAGGAGGAAGTTAATGAAACCCAGAAACTGGGTATGGTGCAATTGAAAAGAGTACAGATTAGCTGGGTTGCAAAGGGGAGGTCTGTACCCACTTGACAATTAAGTGCTTCATGTTTTAGTGAATTTGAAATAAATAACGACTTGCAGCATGAATGCATGTTGAACAAAACAGCTACATGTGAAGACTACAACAGAGGGATTGTATGTAACTTAGCAAAATAGTTTGTACGTGTTAGTTTCACATGCAAACTGAGAAGTGGCAAAGCTGTGATGATTAGTGAAGTGGACTGCCATGACTGGATAAAGCTTACTGATCCTTTCTTTTCTTTGGAAAAGAAGCAAACATGGATGCCAGAAATGGTATAGTGATGCAGTTTGATAAATAACTGTTGTTACTTTACCTAAAGCATGACAGAGGTCTTTTTTCATCTCTCCTCTAAAAATGCTATGGAAATGAAATACCTCCAAGTCTGTTTGAAAACAAAAAAACCTGACAATTTCTAAATCTTTCCCATTCTGATTTCAGAGGCCACTGCAGAATTTGGGACTCTTTTCTTAGAATAATAATATTAAACAGAAAAATTAATTTTTGTAGAGGGTTGTGTGTATGTATGTGTGTAGTATGGAGTGGAGTATGGAAGTAGTATGGTGTGGAGTGGATGTAGTATGGAGTGGAGCCTGATGCTATAAGATTGTGCTGGAGTTCAAATGCATTTGAGGGGCTAAATGTTGATATGGGTATTTAATTATATTTTCCCTGAATAGCAAACATTTTTAGAGAAGACATTAAACCTCAGGTTTTCATGAGGTAATCTACAAACAGTATTTCAGGTGCTGTTTCACATGCATACTTCAACTCTCTTTTGTATATTTGCTCTTAGTAGCCACTGGCGGACATAGAATCACAGAATCAGTTAGGCTAGAAAAGACCTTTGAGATCATAGAGTCCAATCCCCACCTTGTCAACTAGACCATGGCACTAAGTGCCACATCCAGTCTTTCCGTAAACACTTCCAGGGATGGTGACTCTGCCACCTCCTTAGGCAGGCCGTTGCGATGCTTGACAAACCTTTTTGTGCCCTAACTCCTCCTGAGGTCCAACCTGAACTTTCCCCGGTGTAGCTTGAACTACACTATGTCCTTTTGTCCTGGAAATTTATATGGAAATTTGTGTTTTACTGTTCTTACTAAAACACAGTCTGTAAATGTCTGTTCCTAAAAAGAATCAGCTTTTGTGAAGTTGCAGTCTATTTATACTTACATAGAGGGCTATGTAAGTAGCCTCACTCCTGAAGGTTCTTTCCTAGGAAAGAACACAAGATCAAAAAGAATAATTAATCTTGCCTCCCCTTTGACAGATATACCTGTTAGTAAACTCAGCCCAAATTTAACACACAATCAGCCGTAACCTTCTGGTTATGATCCAGTGCTGAAGATGCAGAAGGACTTTTACAGCAGTGTCTTTGTAACTGGCAGACATGTGTGGGATGTTCTGGTACTGACAGCAAAAAACACTGCCCTGTCAGTGTGCTGGCATCTAATTTCTTCTTCTTCATTAACATCTAAAGCTATGGTCATGTGCGCCTTTCTTCTGCCTGGAATGGATGGAGAGAAGCCTGGTTGCCTGTCTTATCTGCTAGAAGATAGTTTGAGTGCTGCCATATCTGCTCAAGTACAAGTCACCCAGTTCAGTTTAAAGCCCTGTCTTGGATAATTTATGCATTGTCTCTTTCCAGGCAAGCAAATAGAGATTCCTCACATATTCCATTAAATCTGATGTATGAATGAGGTTCTCCCTCAGAAGACCAATACATCAGACTCTTTCAGACTGTTTGAAACTTACCTGTGCCATTTTAGAAACCGGAGACATTATAACTGCCTGATTGCAAAGCCCAGCTATCACAGATTGGGAAATATACGAGCAAGATAATCCTGCCTAATCTGCCTTCTGTGTTTCATGTGTGTTTTCGTATAGCCTTTAATTACCTAACATTGCTTTGTTTTCCTTCTTCCTTTCCCCATTGAACTCATGAGTCATTCATTGCACAGGATGGGTGGTGGTAATTTAATTAGCTGCTGCTAACAATTGTGGAGAAAAACCGAGTTAGATGTTGTTGCCTCAAATTCTTTTTTGCTGTTTGTTCTGAAGGTAGAATTAGAACACAAAGATGGCCATATTAGGTCAGTCCAAATACACTGCTTCACCAGCAATGTGTTTTACAATAGCCATTAACAAATGCCTGTCAAGGTGCAAGAGTAGGAAATGTGTATGCACTAATGTTATCTCATACCTTACGAGTTTGCAACTCTTTTAAGCACAGGAGATGTTGGAGTTAGTTGTGTCTTATGTTCTTTTATCATCAGTAGATTTTCATCTCTGAATATGTCCAGCTTCTTCATGAGGTCAGGAAGAATACACAACCTCTTTTACCACTGAGCTGGTGGTTCTTCGGGTGAGGTACCAGTTCCACAATGAACTCCTCGGGTCCTTCTGGAGTTGCTACCAACGAGCTGGATTCAATGGCTCATAATCCTTGTACTGGAAGAGATGGTGTGCAGTTACCTTGTACCACCACCCTCTAGAACCTACCTAAACCTTCATCAATTTGTCAGATGTCTCTAATATACTCTTTTTTCAGAATAAAGAAACAAAGATTGCTTAGGTTTAAGATTGCTTGAAGGAAAAGTTATCCCATATTTTGGTCATCCTTTTTTGTCCTTTCAGGAGCCTTTTCCACTTCTGTTAACATTTTTGATTTAAAGGGAATAAAAAATACAGTCTTAGGTATAAACATGGTTGAATTGAAACACATATTTATACAATGGCTTGATCATATTCTTGTTCTTAATTCTAACACTCGCCTAATTTTTTTTTTTAATCAAGGACTAAACTCCTGTTTTATAGGAATTGTCACACCCCCAGATCTCTTTTCTGAGCAAGAGACCATATAAACTTATTAGGACTGCTGGTTTTTTCCCTACATGTAGATCACTTTATTTGTTGAATGTCACCTTTCATTCTGGTGGCTGTTCAGTTTCACATTGTCTCTCCATGAATCTTTACCCTGTACTGTTTTGAGTAACTGCATGTTTCTTGCTGCTTACCTTTGCCACAGCATATCCATCACAGTTCCTTGAGAAATTTTGCAAGTGGCCTCCCTGCACTGCAGAATTGTCTGTCTGTTTCCTGGCACTTAACCAATTACTCGTCCATACAAGGCTTTTCTTTTTCTATCATGATGACTTTGGTTTCTTCAGTTTTTGAAGAATTTTGTAGAAAGCTTACTGAAAATACACCCTGACTATGCTTTTGTGGGTCCTTCTGTGGCAGTCATGGCTACTGTCAGGATACCTGACAAATGCTGAATTTTATTTATTCATTTTGTAAAATGCCTTCAATTATGGAACAGAGCATAAAGTAGCTGAAGTCTAAACTCTGTAATAACTTACTGCTCAGTTTCAGACTCACTCATTTCTTTCTCTCAGACTCAACTTTTTCCCCAGAATTCTCATCCTCATAGAACATGCCATCATTTCTGGTACACATCCATAATGCTGACTGTAGCAACGGCTAGTCCTTCTCTAAGTCATGCTCCAGCTAAATCTTAATCCTGTTGGGTATCTAAAATAGCATCTATCTTTGAAATGTGTAAGTGTTCTAACAGAGCCACTCCATGGCAGAAGTGCTAGAATTACATATACTAAGCTGGCAGTCTTCTGCTTGTGATGAGAAAATCTCTTTCCCTGTTCAAATTTCTGCAACAAACGATGTTGCATAGTCTATAGATTTGTAAAACAGGCCAAATTTGCTGTAATTTGTCCTGTGTAGGTCAAGGATTGTTGCAGTGCCTTTGTCTTCACTGTCAAAAACTTAAGAAGGGCAAATAAACATCATTACCAGAGATGTTTCTTTGTCATCTCAAATCTGAGGTTGGTGTTTATGACACCAGATGGTCCTCTGGCACCATCCAGAATTTTATGGTGTACAGAGAATACAGCAAAGGCCAGCAATGCACCTGTTGATCCATGTAAAGATATGTGGCAGCAATGTGATAGCAAATTACTTCTCAATTTTATTCACTGTATTCATATAGTTTTCTGGGGATTTGTGTGCAAATGCTGTGCAAGTGATTTGTTTTCTTGCATTTCAAATGATACATCTACATTTTCTGAGAGAATTTTAAAAACCCCCACAAGTTATGTTTAAATTTCTGGGGAGCTGAAAATAAAACAATGTGTAACAGGAAAGAGTATGGAAAATTTCCATTATCCCACTGTTTTATTGCAGTGGAAAAGTTGGGCTTGGTAAGAGGCAGTTTATGCACATAGATTTTTATTCCTATCCGGCACAGAATTGGATTTGATCACCATGTCCTTACATTGTGAAAGGAAGTCTTCTGTTCCCCAGAATTTGTTGGTAGTCAACACATGCTGGGGTATGCCCCAGAGGTTGTAGTAGCCCAACCAGTCAAGAGGTTTCTGTCTGCCAGCTGCAGGGGAATGATAAATTAAGCCTGAATGTGACAGCATATATTTGTCAGTAGATAATAAAATTTTCATTAGGTACTATCTCAAGTTGTCTGGTCTACAGCTGCTGTCATGCAGGAGGTAGAAGGCAGAGTATAAGGGAACAAGTAGGAGAAAGGAAATAGGAAACTGGGGATTTCCTTCAACCGGAAGCCGTTGAAATGCTTCTGCATTTCCCCAGGTGAAATCTAAAAGTATTTTTAGGATTTTTATTAACATTGTAGAGTGTGTTAAGATTGCTTCTGTTCCAGTATTGCCATATGTAAAGCTATTTTTCCACATACACACACGCGGTTCTACGTTAGTGTATTCAGAGTACCTGGAATACTTATTGAAGCTAGCAAAGAAAATAGTAATGGAAGAAAAACAGTGTGAGAAGGGAAAAATAGATCAGTAGATTTAGAAAGTATATGTAGTAGACTGATTTGTAGGAGTGATCATGCATGTATGTATACTTCTTTTCTTTTCCTTCTCTCCAGTTGCTTGCATATCTCATTTTTTCCATTGGCAGAAGAGAATATTCTACAAAAGGTGGCTTTTAGGATCTTTTAGTATAGGCCACAGTAGACTTTGTGCAACTGTGGAAGAAGACAGCCTTTCTGCTTAAACTTGTTGACTTCTTGCAGTGCTTTATATATAGTTACTAATTCAGCTGAGCAGAACTGTAAATTGATGTATAGATAGAGTCTTATCTGAGTGAAGAACAGGAAGGTCAAATGCTAAATTTTATTTCTCATTTCCTTCCCTAGTACTTCTCATTTCCAGTGATGCCTTTTTTATCCCAGAGTGTGATGGATGTAGGTTATGTAGTGTACCTTAGTGTGGATGGAGCTCAAGATGATGATGTGTAAGTGGGGCTGATCAGTTACTGTAGCTCTGCTTCTGGATAGTGGACCTGCAGAGTTTGAGGTTAATAACCAGATGAGATGGTGATTGTTCCAAGCTTTGGCAATCTCTGTCTAGTGTGGGTTGGTAATATAATGCCCAAGAGTTGGTAAACCTGAGTTATCAGTAACTGAACTTGTTGTGTGGTAGCCATTCCTCTTTGTGAGCCTTCCTCAAACTGTTGAGGATTTGGCTGTTATGGAGACGATAGGTGTTTTCAAAGCTACGCTTAATAATGGTTGGTATTTATACAGCCCCTTCCACTTGTTCTTCAAAATGTGAGACTCCTGTAATCTACAGCCATCTCGGAAACTTTTGACTGTTCTGCACAACCCCTTGTCTGACTGTTCTACAGCATGCTTGTTCGCTGATTGCTGTTCCTTCTCAAAGCCTTCCCCCTCCTATGGAGACTGGAGGATTAACACCTATTTCATATGCCACTTCTCATGTGAAGACGTTCATGTATGTACAAAGTTTTAATCTGTTTACTTACACAAGAATGAGCTCCTCCGTTCAGTAATCTCTGTAAAGAGGACTATACACAGCAGACGTTTTTAAAAGCAAACATCAGAGTTTTGCTAATGACTGGTGAGTTTGTGGTAACTCACATGTTCTGCATTTTTTTTTTAAGAATTATGATGTACCTCTTGCTTCAGCATTGGGAATTTTGTTTGCTAACATGGGCACTCTGTCATCACTGTGCATACCAGCAGCACATCTGCTTCCTGTTTTTTCTCTGATACAGGTGAATGCAGGTCTTCTTGTTTACTCTGCCTGTGAGAAGTTCTGGAACTGATATTTTTCCTCCCTATTTTGAAGAGGGAATTTAGTTTTGGTTTCAAGAAACCTGTATACTTCGTGTACAAGTACCGATTTTCTTGAATTTGTTTTTACACTGGCTGCAGGTAGAGCAGCACTGAGCTTGTTCACACAACTTTGTTTTGTTACTGTATTAGCTGCTTGAAGAATCATGAAGTTCTTTCCATACTTCTGATGACCATATGTAATGGGCATTGTAATGTGTTTTTTGAAAGCCCATCCTCCTTGGTCTCCAAAAGCATGGAAGATGATACCATGCAGCCTTGAGGATCGGAATGACTAAAATTAGTGAAAAATAAGTTTTTCACTTTTCTGTGTTTTTCTTTCATGACAGTACTTTTGAAAAGATGCTGTCATCTTATAGATTAGATTTGTAGGAATCTGGTCACCCACTAAATTAACAAGATTAGTGTAAATGAAAAGTTAAAGAGCTCACTAGACTTCCAGTTGCATTGCAACTTGCCAGCACTGGAGACAGACACTACAGCTAAGGATGGAAAAGTCTTGAGTGGGGTGTCTCTGGCCTGACTTTCTGCTCAAAACAGAGTCAGCAAAGATGTCAGACCACATGGCTCAGGGCTTTTTGCAGTCTGTCTTTAAAACTTGCAAGAGCAGGGACCACACAGGAGTCCTGTCAGCCTGCACCACTGCTGCACTGTTCCTATAGGAGAAAAGTTTCCCTTTCTCTCCAATTTGGACTTGTTGTCTTTCAGCTTGTGTCTGTTGTATGTCATTCAGCCACCATGACACAGCCTGGCTCTTTCTTTTCAGTGAAAGGCAGAAGTCTGTAGGCAGAAGAGGGCTGTTGTGAGGTGCCCTTGAAGCCTTGCCTGCTCCAGGTTAAGGCAGCCCTGTCCCCCAGGCTCCCTTCACTGTTCATGTGCTCTGGTCCCTGAGCATCCTGATGGGCCTGTGTTGGGCTCACACCAGTTTGGCAGTGGGAGTCTTGCAGTGGGGAGCCCAAACTGAGGACTCAGTATCTCATCTTGGTCTTGTCTAAAAACTACCGAATCAAGGGGAAACCATCACTTTCCTCCATTGTGCCTGTCCTACTGTAGTGATGGATACCACTGCCCTTTGTTGCTGCCAGCCCCAAGGCCTTTTCTGCAGACCTGCTGCCCAGGCAGGCCATGTCTAGCCTGCCCTGCTGCCTGAGGCTCTGATTTCCCAGGGGCAGGGCTTGTCTCCACGCTGAACAGCA
>VYXC01009201.1:86426-98250 GCA_013397175.1 Platysteira castanea
TTTGGTTTGACATAGGAGATTAAGCATGTATATGTGGTAGTTGTACTCTCATGTTTATTTTTCTGCCAGTTTTACAAGCTGGTTTATTTTTTTCAACCTTATGGGGGGTTTCTGACAGGTCATTGTACATGAATGATCTGTGTGAGGGACCAAATTAGCACCAAGGGCTGGTGGCATGTAAGCGGCAGGAATGTGCAGCTCAGAAGGGACACAGAAAGGGGTGAGCCTACCATTTTGACATCACTGAGTGCTAGTTGTCTCATGACACCTTTTGCTGCACTTCTTTAAGTTAATAGAGACTAACAAGTGTCCACTATGTGCACTCTTGTTTCGTACTATGGAGGAAACCATGAAGGAAAGGTCATCAACCTTTGCTTTCACTGTAAATGCTCTATATAGCACCTCTTAGATCATTTCATGAACCAATACAGTGTACTTGTTTGTAGCAGCACTTAATGTAATGTAAGCATCTTATTCACAGCATGGTAATGACATTTGTATTGGTATTGTTCTCAAGATTTGAAGAAAGTTTTGCATGATAAGGTTAGTTTTAAAAGTTTTGTAGAAAATAGTGAGAGGGCAACTGATACAAAGGAAAGTGATCAAGGGTGTTCAGTTCTTATTGTCCTGTTGGTAATGAACAATGTCTTGAAAAGGATGTTTCTTAATGCAAATCTTTTAGTTTCTATGACAGAGAAAAGTAAAGTCTTGGGACTTATTTTGAGAGACTATAAAATTATCTACAGTGGAGACCTTAGAGAATTTGTTCAGCTGCTGAGTGAAAACTTAATTTGCCAACATCAAGTTTCTACAAGCCTTATTCCTTTGTACTTTCTAGGCCTTCTGAGTTTTCCCCACCTGTTGCTTTATCATCTGTTTCTCCTAGCTGTTTTAATTGCCAATTGTCTCAGAAACAGAAGAAAAGTACAATGTTGAAGATGGAATACTGTAACTCAGAGAAATTTTTAATTTTAGACCAGAGTTAAACTGGTCTAAAAATTAAAGCCCAGAAAACTGATCACTTTTAAAAATGCAATTATTTTTTTCTGCTTATGCAATTTCTGTATTGATTATGTAAGCTGCCATTTTAGCAAAAGGAAAGCACTGGTTTTTCTGCTCTTACAGGTTTGTGATGTTTCAGGCCTTGCAGTTCTTTTATACCTTGTTGGATGACTCAGTAATCTCTTCTGAATCCATCTTGGCCCTGTGTTTTTCTGATAATCCTTATTTAACTGCTCTAACTTCTAACAGAAGTCTTTTCTCATCAGATTATTATACATATTCAGACAGTACTCTTAAAATTGTACTGTTAGTCCTGCATGAGAATGGGTCAGTCTTCATGAGGCTGCCATGAGTGCTCTTGCACTTCTGGCATTTACCAAGTAAGTCTTGCCTGAATGTTAAATACTTTTTTTCTTGTTCGTGTGAAGCTGATGCTCTATTCATATTAGACTTAGAAACGTCTGGTCCAAATCAGGATATTAACCAAGTGAGCATTCCAGTGCCAACTTTGCATCACTTGGTTCAATATAAGTTGCTGAGAATTTCTCGTAAGCTTTTCTTTCAGTTTGGCTTCATGCTCAAAGGAGAAGGTGTTGGCTTGAGCTGTGCTTTTGTATCTAAGAGACCTGTATTGTCAGTCATCAAGACACAAATTTTGTAAGAAATTTGTGCCAAATTTTCTTCACAGATGTCCTCTATCATACTTCTGGGCATTACTATTTGTGTTTTTCCAGATCATGAATTAGTTCTTGGTCTTTTAATCTCAGACAAATGCCATACTCTAGGTTTTGTTACATGTGGGAGCTGAAGGATATTCTATTGCACTAATGCATGCTAAATAATCCCTAAGTAATGAAATAAAACTGTGCAAGGTAGGAGCATACGTCTTCTATCTGCAAAGTGTTACCTGAAACAGAAACAATTTATATTACTGGGAGCAATTTATCATATTTAAGGTTTGCTGTGGAAAAAGTGTGCCTTATATGATTTTTATATGCAAGTTATTAAATGTAAACCCAATTTCCAGGGGGAGCTTTCTTAGATCACTGTGTTGTCTATTTAGCCACATCTGTTTCATTTTGCTGTCCTTTGGAGAGGGCTGACATTTGTGTTGTGACTTACTGAGAGTTTCAGGTCAGGTAGAAGTTGTTTTATTTTCTTTTTATCCATGTTGGCTCAATTTAAACTCAGATTTATCTCATTTTTAAGGCTGTCTTTTGTTTATGCCTGTTTGGCTCATGAGAATATCTCCAAGACTCCTACAGGCCTTATGCAGTTCAGAATCATTCCAGACTTTTCTAACTAATATGTACTGAATTTGACCTGAAAACATTAGAAATTACTTTCTGAGGTTTTTTTCAGTCTCTCTTTTTTTTTTTTAATTCCCACACCGTGCTTCATACAAACTTGATATTAAGTAACATAACAAACTACAAAGCTGTTGACATCTTATGTTTTCATTGCTAGCAAGTATTGTTTGCCTAAGATTTATCTCCTGAGAGGAGAAGGGATTGCTTTACAGAGATATGCTTGCCTTCACTAGCCTAACAATTGGTAATCTGTTCCAGTGTGGGTGTGTATGCGCACTCTTCTCTGAAATGTTCTCTCAGTCGTTAGGTTCCCTATAGCAAGTTCCCATATGGGGAAAGGAAGTGTGGTTTCAGCAGAAACTGATCTTTTTTTGAATGACAATTTTGGTGTCTTTCGTTCAAGCTCACCACACTTGGGATTAATTTCCTCTACTGCGCTGGTTTGAATAAAGGCTGTCTAAACTACTACATGGTCATCTACAGACACCGTTTTAATTCTTGAGTCAGTGCAGACTTTACAAATCTGTTTATATGGACACATAGACTATTTTTGGATCTAAATAGAAAAAAATTTTACTTCTCAAAATGGAGTAAATAAAAGCTGTTTAAGTCAAACTGCTCTCTGTGTTAGGAGCTGGTTTTGCTTGCTTCACTGACTAAATTGCTGATGGTGTTCAGTTCACTGACGTCTAGTCAGAGGTGGACATATCCATTAAAATCATAGGGATGCAATACATGTGACCAGCAGCATAGATTTGCTTGGAAAACCTTACATTAAATGTGAGAGGTGAACAACACATCTTAACTTTTGCACCTGAAGTTCTCTGGAGTGATGCTTGCAAGCAAAACAGAATTTCTTCTGTGGAAGTCTGGGTGCATTTTCTATGGAATTTGTGAGATGCACCAAACAGGGAACAAGAATTTAAAGTTTACAAAAAGCTTTCTGAAGCAGACAGCCAGATGAAATACACTGACGTCAATATGTTCCATCCTTTGGTCCTGTCCTCCAGACTTACTCCGTTTGACACATGAGAGTGGATGAGCAAAATGCTTCTCCATTTGTGTCCAGCTACAGGGACAAAGGAACATGCTGTGTCTTCTCAGCTGTAGCAGGAGTAGTGACCATCTTACTTTTAACATCTGCAGGTCTCCTTTCTTTTCTTAACCAACACCTGTAGCTGTCTTTTTATCTATAGCAGGGAAGGAAAGTGAGAATTACAAAAAGGTGGTGGTGTTCCCTCTCTGCCTCCTTTCTTTTTCCTCTTGCAGAAGTGATTTTTGCTTCTGCATATTTTGAAGTCCCTGTGACAGGCTAGGAAAGCAGAAAACATTTTCTGCTGCTCTGTCCCACAGGACATCCTATGGAAAGGTTTGCTTTTCTTCTTGGCCCTGATATGCACCAGAGCCCCCCTGAAAGAGGTATTTTTCTCAGCATTGAAAAGATTGCACTGCTGTGTTTTAAATGGGGAATTATGATGGTTTTGTACTTTGTGCTGTTTGTTCTCTCTGAACTCCGTAAGATTAATAAGCCAAAATCCGCCTATAGCAGTTGTAACTTAGTGAACTCTGTGTTGTCCCTGTCAGTTACTTCTCTGTGAGCTATCTCTGTGTCTGAGATGCTTCAGCATAATATGGGCTTCCGTCAGCACTGTGAAATGTTGAACAGCCCATGATGGCACTGGTGGACCCAAGCATGGAACTACTCATCTCAAGGATGTGCGCTGTCTTCTCCCTGTTTTAGTAAAGCCATGGTTGCTGGTTGTCCAGACAATTTATGTTGGACATCCAAATGAATAGATGTGAATCCAGAAGGGTTTTTTCTGATCAGGTTTATTCATAATAAATCTACAGATATCCTCTAAACTACAGAACCATTTTGGGGTGAAGGTCGAAAGATCTAATTCTGAATTGAGTATTTTCAGTAGTAAAAAATCCTCTATACTCTGGGTGAGAAGTTCAAGTTTTTAACTGCCACTTCTTTAATGAAGGCCTATGGCATTTTTGATCCTCTTCTGTATGTTTTGAGGAAGACTGCCTTTACTCTTTATCTTGTAAGGTGAATTAATGAGTTCCTCAGTCCCTGAATTACCAGATTTTTTTTTGTGATCCTTTACCATCCCATTTTAGTGACTCTTCCCTGACCTCTTTGATTCTATTTTTCTCCATATTGAACACTCTTTGCGGACATCAGGACAAACAACAGCAATGCCATGGGATTATTCTTGTATCAACTGCAGACATCATAGTCTCTTATTTTCCAATTTAGCAATTCCCTAATCTCCAAAGCAGACATCAGTCCTCTGAGGCTATGACTGATCCTTATAGATACCCTGTGCAAATTTAGTTACCATGCCCCAAAACATTTTCAAGGGTGTTATTTTCCAGGGCAGAAAGTACTATCATCTTTTTAGTTTCTAGATAGAGATGTGCACAACTTTGTTTTTTGTTAGGCCTGCCATTCATTGTCTGTGCCCAGAACAGTCAGTGTGGCCTGCTATTTGCTTTCTACAATCTTCTCTCTAAGAAACCCAGTGTACTTCAAAGAGGTTTATCTTCCACAAATTCATTCAAGCAATGTCTCTTTCAAGTTTTGCTGTTACTGGACACCTAGTAATTTATTGACAAACTATGTTTTTCATTTTTTATCACTGTTCTTCCAGTGTTTTTGATGATCTTGTGCTTCTTTGGGTGCTCTTAAATATCAGACAGTATGGGCTAGGTCCTGTGTGACCACAGTAGAAATGCATCACTCCATGAAATTGCCTTGTTTAAAGGTATGTCCAGAAGCCCATAAATCAAAGAAACTTACACAGCTTTAAAAGCATTTTGTTGGTATTGAATTGTTCTAATGGATTAAGGAAAATAGACTCAGTTTGGCACTGTAGAATATTACAGAAGACTAAGAATACTGCATAAAGACATACGTTTTTTACACCCTGTTTAAGAACAGTAAGTCCATTGTCTGTAGACCTGTTGATTTCCATTCATTGTGTAATTTAATTGTTCATAATCAAATCTTTCATCAGCTGTTTCACTACATAAAAATTATTTTTCTTGACAAAATCTCCTTTAGGCTGACAGGCACAATTATTTAGTGCATCCAATTTGTCTTTTGTAAATATTGACATAGCAGTTCTGTTCTTGCTGTTCTTGTGAACATTTCCAATTCCAGTTTTTCAAACCTTAATGACAGTAAGCATTACCAGTCTAGCCGGTACCTATGCCGTCTTTCAGCATGCTTGTATCCAAGCTATCTGGCTTTGCTGATGTAATGTGTCCAGTTAATAGCTGCTGTTTAACATCACCTTGAGTTACTGTTTGAGTGGAAACTATTTCATCATCGTTGTAAGAATGTTGTTTGCTTTTTCTCAGACAGATGTGTGTACTAAACTTATGCTTTTCTTTGTTATTGTCAGAAATTCTACAATTTCCATCAAATAATTGATTTTTTTTTCCCCAGAAGTAGAGGACACCTTAAAGACTGTTTGTCTAGCAATTCTAGCTACTCTCTTCTCTTTCTGTTCTTTTGCAACTTACTTAATTTTCTTTCAGTATTAATTCCCAGAAATCATCTTGTGATGAGGGAACAGCTGATACCCTGTTAATGAAGTGAGATGATTTATTCAGGCTGCCAAAGATGAATTTGTATCTTTGTGTAAGAAAAATAAAACAGCTGAAGTAATTTTCAGTATGAGCATCCTGTTGGTAACTATTTCTTTACTACAGGCTGGTTTTACTTCTATATTGAAACATAGAACTAGACCCGTGACCTTAGATGTTCAGTTTGGAAAGAGAAGAGCTTTGCTTATGGAGGAACCTGTTTCCTTTTACTGTCTGTAAAGAACAGTAAAGAATTTAAGTCATTACTGGGCTGCAGATATATAAGTGACTTATGATTGGTGTAAAGCTGATCACCTTTTTTCAAATACAGAAATGGGGAACTACCAAAAGAAGCATCTAGCTTTCAGTTAGAATTTTTTTATTTTCTATCATCAAGATTTTAAGTGTCTCTTTACAGGTAGGGCTTACCTTTATCCCTTTGTTGTGGTTTAACTCCAGCCAGCAGCTAAGCCCAGGGAGCTGCTCACTCACTGCCCCGCCACTGAGATCAGGGAGAGAATTGGAAGGGTAAAAGCAGGAGAACTCAGGGGTTGAGGTTCAGACAGTTTAATAGGGAAAACAAAAGCCCCGCACACAAGCAAAGCAAACAGGGAATTAATTCACTGCTTCCCATGGGCAGGCAGGTGTTCAACCATCTCCAGGAGAGCCAGGTCCTATCACGTGTAACAGTGACTTGGAAAGACCAACACCATCACTCCGAATGTGCCCCCATTCCTTCTTCTTCCCCCACTTTATACACTGACCATGACATGGTCTGGAATATCCCTTTGGTCAGTTGGGGTCACCTGTCCTGGCTGTGTCTCCTCCCAGCCTCCCATGTACCCCCAGCCCCCTCACCAGTGTGGCAGTAGGAGAATCAAAAGGCCTTGGCTCTGTGTGAGCCCAGCTCAGCAATAATGAAAATAACTCTGTATTATCAACCCTGTGTTCAGCACAAATCCAAAATACAGCCCCGTACCAGCCACTGGGAGGAAAATTAACTCTACCCTGGCAAAAACGAGTATACCCTTGTTCACCAGTGGCTTAAAGTACAAAAGAGATGTAGCTTGTAAGAAAAAGGTAATCATTTGTACATATAAAATCTGAAAGTTAATTTCTGTGTATTTCAAATAAATTCTTCAGGTTGAATTTGATAGTCTACCATCTTATATCTTAAAATCTGTTTACAGATCTGTTGAAGAGATAGAATGATTAATGTGGTCAGCACTTCCTGATGGGAACTGTATGGAAATTGAATCTCTTCAGCTTTCCAGTTCATACAAGCTTAGGAAGGGTGGTTTGCGTTTGAAGGGACCAATAAGATCATTTATTTCCAATCCCCTCGTCATGGGCCAGTACACCTTCCACTAAACCAGGTTGCTCAAAGCCCCACCTAGCCTTCTTTTGAACACTTCTAGGGATGGGTCATCCCCAACTTCTCTGGGCAACCTGTTCGAGTGACTCACCAACTCACAGTAAAGAGTTTCTCACTAATACTGAACATAAATCTATTCTCTTTCAGTTTGAAGTCATTCCCCCTTCTCCTATCAGAACATGCCCTAATCAAAAGTCCCTGTCCAGCTTTCCTGTAGGCCCCTTCAGGAAATCGAAGGCCTCCCTGGAGCCTTCTCTTCTCCAGACTGAACAAGTCCAGCTCTCTCAACCTACCTGTAGCATGGGTGCTCCTGCCCTCTGAGCACTTTTGTAACCCTTCCTGGGTCTGCTCTAAGAAAGCCGTGTCCTTATGTTGGATGCCCCAGAGCTGATGCAGTGTGCCAGGTGGGGTCCCATGAGGACACAGCAGAGGAGCAGGATCCTCTCCCTCGCCCTGGTGGTCACTTCATTGGATTTAGCTCAGGACATGATTAGCTTTTTGAGCTGTGAGTGCACATTGCTGGGTCATATTGAGCTTTTTGGCTACTAGATGTCCCAAGCTGCTCTCAATCTATTCTCTGCTCAGCTTGTATTTCTGCTTGGGATTGCCCCAAGCCAGGTGCAGCACCTTGCACTTGGCTTTGTTAACTCCATGAGGTTTGCACAGGTCCTCTTCTCAAACCTGTCAAGACTCGTCTCTATGGCATCCCTCTCCTACTGTGTGTTGCCTGCACCACACTGTTGGATGTTGTTCAGACTTGCTGAAGATACCCTTGATCCCACCAAGCATGTTGCCAACAAAGATTTTCAGCCAAGCTGGTCCCAATATCGACCCTGAGGAAGGTCACTCATTACTGTCCATTTGGACACTGAGACATTGACTGTGGCTCTTTGTGTGCAGCCATCCAGCCAATTCTTTACCCACTGAATAGTCCATCTATCAAATTCATTCTCTTCAGTTTAGGGACAGTGTTGTCGTGTAGGACGGTGTCAACATCTATGCACAAGTTCAGATAGATGATGTAAGTTGCTCTTCCCTCATCCACCACCCATCTCTAATCCTGTCAGAGAAGGCCACCAGGTTTGTCAGGCATGATTTACCCTTTAGGAAGGTGTGCTGGATATTACCATTCACCACCTTATTTTCCATGTGCATTAGCATAGTTTTCAGGAGAATCTGCTCCATAGTCTTCCTAGGAACTGAGGTGGCACTCTCAGCCTTTCAGTTTCCTATGTCTTCCTTATTTCTCTTTTTAAAACGGGGGTTATATTTCCCCTTTTTTAGTCAGTGGGAATTTACTGAACTGCCATGACTCCTCAAATATGATTCACACTGGCTTAGCCACTTTCTTGGTCAGCTCCCTCAGCACCTGTGGATGTATATTACTGGGTCCCATGGGCTTGTGTACTTTCAGGTTCCTTTGATGGTGCTGAATCTGATCTTCTGTGGTGGGTGAGTGATTCTACATTCTCCCAGTCCCTGCATTTTCCTTCTGCTACTTGGGCAGTATGGCTGGAACATTTCCTGGTGAAGACCGAAAGCAACAAAGTCATTGAGTGTTTCAGCCTTCTCCTTGTTCTTGTCCATTTCTTCCTGGACAGGTACTATATTTTCCCTAATCTTCCATTTATTGGTCACACATACATAGAAGCTTTTCTTATTGCCCTTGGTGTCCCTGACCAGATTTAGTAATAGGAGGTCTTTAGCTTTCGTAATGTTGTTCTTAGTTGCTTGGTACTCCTCTCAGACTACCTGTCACCTGGAGAAGGAAGTTACCACCTGCGGCGGGTCCCGCGATTTGCCACTACGGGCGATGTCCCCAGCTAGCTCGAAAAGCGAGGCATGCCGTAGGATAACGGTCCGCCCTTGCCCGATGGGTCAAGGGGCGCAGGCGGGTTCGGAGCCGAACGGCTCCAGGCGAGAATCCAGGGAAGCTGCGAGGCTCGAGGGCAAAGGGGAGAAGGAGAGTCCAGACACCCCGGCAACGTTCAGGAGAGAGCGGTTTATTTCCTAAACCCAGGGACCGGAGGGACTGAACCCAGAGGAACTGGACCGGGAGCGACTGAACCTAGGAACAAAGCGTGTAACAGCCTTTAAAGGGGGGTGGTAACAGGTGGCAGAGTCCAGACACAACCAATAGGAATGAAGCACGGGGAGGGGACGTGAGATACAACAACCAATGGGGTTACAATTGAATAACTGATATAATAACAGACAAATGGGGCGTCGAGGAAGATGGAATTCTCTGGNAGGGAGGTTGAAGTTCACTGTGAGGACCAGGACATGTGAATGTGAGGCTGCTCCTGCCTATCTGTAGAGGACCTCATCAGCTTGGTCTTCCTGTTTGAGTGGCCTGTAGCAGATCCCCAGTATAGTGTCACCTGTGAAGAAATTAATCTATATTTCTTTTTGTCTGCCTGGTATAGGAAATAGAGAGAATGCTGTGGCTTGCTTTTGTGGGTTCTGCAAGTATATTTACACACTCTCTGAGAAATTGTTTTAAGAAAAAAAAATGGATAGAGTGTCTGCAGAGGTCTTTTGGGAGGATTTTTTAACATCTTAAAGATTCCTTAAGTTTCTGACAGGTCACTCACATTTTGATAGACCCTGCCATGTAAAAAAACCCCCAGACAAACCCAAACACCACAAAGCAACAGCAAATGAAAACTGTCTGTGTAACTTCACAGTATTATAATTACAGATTTCACAATTATTCTCAGCTTTTTATTCTCACTTTAGTTGTTTTCCACCTCTGTCACTTGTCCGCAACAAGTTCAAATTACCACATATGGTAACAGGTAATCTTTTGTTGCCATGGAATCTGGGAGACTTGAGTAACTATGTGCTGTAATTATATGATGCTTGCCTTATGATTGAAGTGATTACATGGCTATTTGTATCCTGCAAAACAGTAATAACTTTCTTGTTTTTCATAATGAGGTGGCTCAATTTGTCTTCAATGTGTTTACAGATTGTCTCAGTAGTTTCATCATCATCACTACCATGTGAGATGTGCTCCATTAACAAAAATCCATAATCTCATTTCTTCAAATCATATCTAGTTTCTAGTGGATCCAAATTTCTTGTTAGTGGGAATAGCTCTTTGGAGGACGGATTCTTCAAAACCCATCAAGCTTACCTGTTGAACTTACTTTCTTTCAGTTAGAGAGGCAGTGGCACA
This sequence comes from Platysteira castanea, assembly GCA_013397175.1. Lineage (NCBI taxonomy): Eukaryota > Metazoa > Chordata > Aves > Passeriformes > Platysteira > Platysteira castanea. Next base: position 96,895 of record VYXC01009201.1, read on the forward strand.
AATGTGCCCTTGTGCTTATATTCTACTAAATTCTTCATCATATCAAGATTGTGATTGAAGTGATTTGAACATGTCAGTAATTTCCTGGCAACTCTTTAAAGCAGGTGAATGAAATACCTTTTCATTAGCTAGTTCATGGTTTATCCACAAGCTTTATTTTAAAAAGACTTGAGTCTATAGCATGTGGTAGAAATAAACTTGTGCTAAAATTGGAAAAATTAATGATTGTTTTGTGTACAACACTGGGTAATTCGTGTAGCCTTGTAATGTTTGTGTATGTGTGAAAATGGATAGCTTCTCAGGATACAAACAGATTAATGTCTGTACTCTGAAAAGGACTGAAAAATGGAAAAAGAACTCCATGTTCAGGAAGCGGGCAGCTACGTTGGTGGGAAAGCAGAGGGCAGTGCTCAGCTAAGTGATGGTTCCCTTTGGGGAGCAGCTGCAGCTCTCTTCCCTCTCTCCTCCAGGTAATTCTGTGCTCCGTGAGACATTTGAGTAAAGAAACACAGAGTTTTGTTTTGTATTATGTAGAATTACAGAATCACTAGAGAAGTTACTGGTGCAGGTGTATTCCCCAGGACTGGCTTCTAAGGTTCTGTCTTCCATTCTGCTTAGGAAAGGTGGTGTTTTTAAGCTGGCGGAGACTTTTTGGAGGTGTGTGAAAGGGTTGTGCTGCGGCAGTGAGCAGTAGATGGCAGTGCTGTCCTGTTGCAGAGCATGAAGGGGAGTCTCTGGAAATTTTAAAACCTGCGGAACATGCCTTTCGCTGTGTGTCTGAAACGTTGATATTTAGGGCATATCTTGTTTGGCCTAAACTTAGGTTAGTTCTCTTAATACAGTGCTCCATGCAGAAATTTGGAGGAGACAGGAGATTCTGTGTGTTTCTAAACAGATACTAAGTGCATGTGTATTCTTCAGTTCTCTGTTTTGTACATGATTCAGACATGAAAGAGCCTAATGCTAGTATGATGCCATTTAATCCTGTTGCAGATGTAATGAGAAATTACTGTGATGTGTACACACTTCCAACTTTTTTCCTCGAGAGGAAATACTTGCTTTCTGCAGAAGCAACTGTTGGTTTGTGATGCAGAGTTCATTCCTGTAAATCTCCTACTTCCCCGTATTGAAATATCTCTACAGTCTGAAAAGTTGATGACTCATAGTGTATCAGTCCTTTGAGTCATAAGTCAGGGCCAATCTCTTGGCTTTTCTAGTACCGGAAATCTTTGTGGAGATTTTTTCTGTTTATCCATGAACACACTTTGAACGGAAAGACTACTTGATCACTCTTTTTTTTTTTTCTTGTCTTAAAGTCATCTGATTGCAACAAATTTTTCTGTCCCACACCCTTTT
>VYXC01009201.1:98255-110185 GCA_013397175.1 Platysteira castanea
TTTTTTTTTTTTTTTTTTAGATTTTAATTTGTTTATTTGTTTTGTGGGAATACTAATCTCTTGGGGGAGTGAAAAGTAATTGTACTTAATCTATGTCACTGAAAAAATGTTACTGTAATTGATCCTCTCATGGCATGGTAGCAGAAAGTTCCTCAGACTGTTTCATCTCTGTAACAGTTCAAACTTGTTTCTCTTCTAAAGGTGTTACTAAAAACTATATATATAGAACTCAGATATTTAAGTTTTAAGACAATTGTAATTTCCACTGAAATACTGAATTCAAAGATTTTGAGGACTGTCGTGTACTTTTTTTACAGTTTTATTTCACTGATGAACCACATTATAGCTGTTGTGACTTCATACCTACTCTTACAAATACATATTTTTTCAAGTTAGACTGAGAGTTAAATTGTGTTTGGAAGTTTAGTTTGAGTGCTAATTGTGAGTTTGTGTGCAGAGATGCAGGATTTCTGCAGGCTCTTTAAAGTAACTGTGTAGTTTATTTTTCTGCAGTAATTTTATGAAACTTTTAGAGATGCAGATTTTTATGACAGGTCATTCCTGTTAAGATGCTAGTTCTGTTTTTTGGGAATAGGGAAATTACTAACATCAGCTTATAAAAGTTTAAAATGCAGTTTAAATAGGTATTTAACTTCCATGAGCTGCTCATGGTGGCAGAAATAAATTTTGCTACTTGTCTTTTTTTTTTAATTTACAAAGAAATGTATTTAAGGAGCTAGGATTGTGGTCTTACCAAATGTTTTCGATATGGAACACCACCATAACAATATAGAGTCATAGGGTATCCTGAGCTGAAAGGGACCCACAAGAATCATTGAAGTACAACAGTATTTAGATTGCTTTGTAAAGATTAGGGAAAAAGACTTAAATGATAGGATGTCAGCTTTTAGAGATGAGACTTGTATCAAAATGGTTGTTAAAATCTGCCTTTGCTTCCTTACTTGATACATCTTCAGGATCAGCAAACCAGCTTCATACATAGTTTTTCCAGAAAGACTAAGGACGGTTTGTTGTAAACTTTTACATCATAAAGAGAAAACAGAGTTAAATAAGAAGTACGGTTTCAATGGTCAAAAAGCTGGGAACAATATAATTGCTGGAAGCCTAGTATTAGTGGATACTTAGCAGAAAAAAATGGTGGATTTGATGACAAAGCCAAATATTTTGCGCAGATTGTTGAATTGGTTACATAATGCATTATATTAAAAAAAAAAATTACAAGAACCTTTTGAAGGGCAGTATTAAAAAGGCATCCCAGAAACTGTCAGAAGAGAGCTTTGCAGGAAAAAAGCCCACAATAATCTTTGTTTTTTAGTTTTTGGTTTTTTTCATAGTAGATGAAGCTTTGACTATTTAAAGTTTGCAGTATGCTATATAGTATGTTTACCTATTTAAGCTGTGTCATGTAAAGCCGTGATTTGTTCTTTTGGAAGCAGGAAAAAATTGGCTTTACTTTTAGTTTTTGCATAGCCAGACTTGCTCTTAGGTTTGTAATATTTAGAGAAGTTCAATAGGGGGCCCTTGGTGCTTTGATCTAGTGCCATGGTGCAGTTTAATGAGAGAGGGGTTTTCAATATTGTCTGTGATATTGCAAATTCTGCCAGCTCTGTCTTAAACAAGAAAGTGCAAGATTTACACCTCAGAAACCTTCTCCTTTTTCTGGGCACTCTTTCTGTTTGAAACAGGTAATTACAAAAACCTCCGGATCAATTTTTGTAAAGGGGCACCCTGATGGGTGCCATGACTGAAGTGTGACATGAGCCTTTTCCAATACAATGGGTGGCCTAACATTCCTCGGGAAGGCCAAGCTCATTAAATATTCTCTTCTTTTTTTCTACCCTCTCCCCCTCTTCATGCACTTAGCTTGAGTTGTGCTAAGTCTGAGGTTTCTTCACTGAAGACTTAGGAAAATTGCATAGAGTTCTCAGATTGAATTTTTTATGTGTATGACTTCATGATGGCATTAGCATGTGCTTTGATCCATGTGTGAATGGCACTGGGTCGGCTCTTATTGCCATATCCAGATGGTGTTACAGGGAACAAACAGTTGTGTTTTAGGATTTCTCAATAGACTGTCTAGACTGGTCTTGCAGCAGACAGATACAGCCACCCATCAAATTAGCGTTTGTCAGATTTATGGTAATGGTTCACCAAAGCCTTCCTGTCATTGACATTAAGATTTACGCCTCCAAAGTTATTTTGTCTTCCGCAGCGAGTAAAGTCTGATCATGTGTATGTGTGTGATTATCTATATGTACACGTATATTTGCATATATAAATTTTTAACTAAAGGGAAAGAGAGCAACCGAAGAGAAGTAATTGCTATAGTAAGAGGCAAAATTTTAGAAGTATTTTTTTAAGAGGCCGATTCCTACAGCTGGATTGATTAGGGAAGCTTTGCCTTGCCAGTCCATTCCCTCCCTTCAAATGATAATACGGATGTTCTGTTCTGGCCAGTGTCTCCCATATGCCCTTTTTAGAAAGAAAAACATGTATGTGGATTACTACAGCTAGATTTTGCACTTTCATGTTACACTGCAGTAATATGAGCTGCTCCCTGTACGCAGTGGGAATAACCTTTTGACAGGCAGTATGTCCATTCTCAGTGGAAATGTTTTTCCAAGTCTGGCCAGGGCTCCTTTGATCATGCCACCTCAAACGTAGGGGTCATAGCTACTATGCAATGTAAGAACCACTGATGGTTGACCAGGGGAAAGATGATTTTGGGGAGAACATATTTAAAATAAGCCAAATGTTTTGAAGTATCTTTTTGTTCCTATTTTTTGAGGGCATCAATAATTTGTGTTGCAGTGGGAATGCTAAGCAGGAGTGTTGGGGAAATTTTAAATTACACTAGACATGCTGGTACATTTGATGGTGGAAACAAGAGGTGGTGTAAATTTAAAATATCTGAATTGCACTGGCAAGCTCTGGGCTTTAACATGCCAGAGCATGTTTTGAAAGTGTTTTCCTGTTACAAGGATATTTCAAGAATAGAAAAGGGAGTAATGGGATGATGAAAGGGTCCAGATGTTATAATAAACTGTATGTTTGGGGAGCACTACCACTTAATGAAGAAACAATTTTACAAAATACTTGAATTAATTTGCAAGTTTCTCTGTGGTATGTGCTTTGGAAAGTCTCTCCCCTGTTTGCTAGGAATAATTATTACTGATCATGAATCAGAGCAAGAACTCAATTAAATATAAAGCCATTTCATAGACAGTTTTATCCTCTGCTGTTGCTATTTTTCTTGCTTTAAGGAGCTTTGTGATACTGGAAGAAAGTAAATATAGCTGGTAAATATGCAAATAAAATTAAATATGTAAATACTAATTGACAAGAATCAGCTCCAGGAAAACAGTGTTCCTATGCACTGGTTTGGGGGCTCATAACCTCTCTGCTACACAGCAGCAGTGTATTATTGAATCTTGAAAAAAGCAGATAGTTTATTCTTTGCAAGTCTGTGATCAGAGACTTTGATGGTATAATAGTTGTTTGGGTTTTTTTGTAGATTTCTGTGATTTATGTGTTCTGAGCATGTTTGACTGCTACACAGCTTTCCTCTTTAAGTTCTTTAGTGAAAAGAATATTAAATATCAAAGAAACAAATCTAGCAGTAGAATAGAAATTCTTCTTATGCAGAGAAGGCATAGAGCTGTTATTTCTTTTCTTTTTTCTTTTTCTTCTTTTTTTCTTAGGGATATTATCTATGGCTGTTGTGTCTAATAGTTTCAGACTTTGTCTCTCTGTTGTACCTTCTCCTGTCTCAGTGGCAGCATATTTTTCACTCTGCCTTTTAAAGCAGAGTAAGGGAAACATTCTTGGTTCCAATTTTTTTTTTCCTGTGCTCCAGTTTTATCAAAATAAGCATATGTTGCATTGAGATATTTTAATTAACCTGCTAATTTTCCATATTAACTTAAAACTAACTAGTATTAATACAGCATTTAAATAATTGAGTAAACATTGTAACTTCCTTATAATTTTATTCTGATTTTAACTGGATGTTGTGAAACATGTATCTACAAGCAATAAATATAGGTTTATTATATTTTTATTTTCAAGACTTTTTAATTATACTTGGTTGCTTTTTTCACTCCTTGCTCGTGGTACACTGGAAAACCATATTCAGCCTAGGAGGCTTTAGATGCAAAATTTTTCTCAGAAGTTGAAGAATTGAGATTTTTCTTTCAGCATACTTCTGGTTTTGTTGTGATACACTGAAAATTTGGAATGAAATATTGCTTTGTGCTGCCTTAATTCATATCAATCAGCTTAAAAATTTTTCCTTGGTAGTTTAAATTTTCATTTTAATTTTCATTACTTCTACAGCTACTTCTACATGAATAACTATGCTTACTTATACACAAGATAATGAGAGTATTTTTATAAGCATTGCTCACTTTAATGAGTGTGGTTTAACATAAATTTGTTGTTCATTGCAAGTGAATTTGTCAGAGATGGGCTAAAAGGTTCACATTTTTCTGTGTGTGTGTTTTGGTTTCCCTCAACTCCCTAAGTCTCACTTTTGGGACAGTCTAAACTTAGAAAAAGTAACAGAGGGACTGATAATAAATAGTGGGCCTGGCCAGGTTCCTAGCAGGATGGTGTGTTGTGCTGCTCGAGGTCGTTGCCTTACAAACTGTCGTCAGTTCTGAGAGGCAAAGACCCCTGGTGCCACAGCAAAGGAAGTCTGCTCTGTGAGCTTAGGAGCTGCTGTGTGGTGGTGCTGGGTACTGCCATCACAATGGCCAGAGGTGCTCCCTCCTGATACATGCTTCTAGAAAGATGTGGGCCACCCATGTTGCCTAACTCAAGAGATGTGCAAGCAGCAAGACTTAGAACTTTTTGTTGGCTTTGTGCTTGGGTGAGTCACTGTCTTTTTTTTTTTAAGAGATTTTTTTGACAGGTGATGAACAGGAAAGAAGGTGCTTCCATCTCCCCTTTTTTTTTACTGACAATGTGAAGAGAGAAGTGGGAGCAAGGAGGAAGCAAACTATGGCAACTGGTGTGCGAGACATGGGGGCAGAGGTGTGGAGTAAGTGATGAAAAGCAAGTGAGCAGCTGAGAGGGGCCTGAGTTTTAAAATAAATTGAGACCAGCCTGTCCCTGCCAGCCCAAAGGCAGAAGCATTTTCTGCAGCTTGCCTGCCTGAACAGCAGAACAGGGCACTGTACTGCTGGACTCTGCCTGGGCCACCGCTCTCAGTCCCAGGTCCATCAACTGCACCCCAGATGCAGTGCAGTCTCCAGTTCTGCCCCTCACTCTTCCATCTGTGAGACGTTGAGGAAAATTGGGTGAGGGGGAGAGCAGAGCTGCTTAAGCTAACCTTGCATCAGAAGAGAAATCCTGTAGAGCCATGACCTAATTCCCTTGTCGATGCACACTGCCCTCACACCCAAACTTGCAAGTTTTAAATCCCAGCTATCTGGTCAAGGTGGGAATATAAACTAGACCTCAGGTATTGTTTTAACTGAGTCTGGCAAACTGCCCATCGTGCAAATGAGGATACTGAGTAAGTAGATCTGGCAGTCCTTCAGAGCTGTCCCACAGCTCTCCCAGAAGCACAGGCAGATGCTTGATGATTCCTTTCCAGTTAGTGTGTGAGAGGGTTCTCTTTCCCCTTGACTGTAAAAACAAAGTAAAAAACATCCAGGTCATTGTGATACACCTCAAGAGATGTTTTCACTGTTAAAGAAACAGTAAATTGGATACTGACTACTCATCCTGTGACTAAGCTGGTGTAGGTGCTTTGGTTTGAGCACCTGGGCAAAAGCGGCAGTGAATCAACATGCCTACATTGGATCAAGCAGTCTGTGGAAGTCTACTCAAATTAATAAACTGTTCAGGCTTTTTTGAGGGCCCTCCCTAGTGATGGTAGCCATTTAAGAGCACTGTTAACTTAAAAACTGTGTTTATTGGAAAATGTTGTCACTTAAGACTTGTATGGATGAAATACCACAGAAGGGCTCTGTAGAATTTGTGTTGCTTTCACAGGACAATTAGGTGGGAAGGGATGTTGGAAGGTCTGTAGTCTAACCTTGTGGTCAAAGAAGGGTCAGCTTAAGGTCTGACTAGGTTGCTCAAGGCTTTGTTCAGCTTAGTTCTTGAAACCAAGTGGAAGAAACCATCAAAGATAAGGACTGTGGAGCCTGTCTGGGCAATGCTGGACTGTTCCCGTGGGCAAAAAATATTTTCTTCAATCCAGTCTGAACTGAACCTCTTGGGCTTCAATTTGTCCATTGTTTCTTGTCCTCACTCCATTTACAGCTGCATGCATCCCTTCAGAAAGTTCCCAGGACGTTTATCTGGATATCTCAATTGCTTTAGATTGTCTTGAAGATTATTCTGTGTTTATACTGCTGTGGCTTTCCTAGGTTTTGTAAGTGAGATTTCATTTAGCAGAGGGTGCAGCTCAATGCTGTACTGTGATTTTTGAGAGCTGGCAGATTCAGTATGCCACATGTAGTATAAGTACAAAATAAATTTGAACAAATAGAAATTTGTACTTTCGGCAATATTGTCATCTGAAACATAAGGAAAAAACGTGATGCCTTGATGCATTTGCATTAACAAATGCCTGTTCTGAAAGAGGGAAATGCGTGTCTTTGCAAGTAACAAAGGGAAATTTTTTTTAATATGCTGCTACATTTAAGGCTCAGAGTTGAGAGACTAACTGATTTTAATTTCATGTAGGAAACTTAGGGCATCCACAAAGACACTAAAAAGTCAACAGAACCAAAAGACATCAACATACTAATATGCTACTATTTTTACATAGCAGGGCAGCCTGAAATCGCTGTTAAAATATCCATTTCTATGAAAATAGACGTCTTTATTCTCTCTGCTCCACAGATAGATTTTTCTTTAATGACTATCCAGTGGACAACTGGTTCATATATTTCTGTTTTGTTACCTTATGACTTTTGGGTAGTCATAAGGAAATACGAGTTGAGCTGCCTGCTACATGAATACATGCTGAGCTGCAGTCTAGTCTGTGCACAATTTGCAGTGTAATTAAAACTAATTTTAAAACACTTCAGGTATGTAAGCACTAATCTGTGTGTTAAAGTTCACTGGATTAAGTTAGGCTAACTTGCATGATGTATGTAAGTAATGTATGCAAGTATTAGGAATTCACTTCTTAATTCCTGTTTGCTTTCTTTTTGTGCATTACCTGAAAGGGCCTAAGTATCACTTGTTTGTGTATAGCTCCGCACTGTCATTTCAGCTGTCTAGGGCCTGTGTAAAGCACATGACTTGTGTTTTTTTGGGTTTTTTTTTTTGTGAACCCTCACTTTTAAAAAGAGTCTGTGTCCTTTGACTTTGACTGTGTTCTTCTGCCTTATCTGGATGTACTGGAGCTTTTGCTGTCTTGCACAGTATCTGCAGTGATTGCTTTCTAAAGCCTATGCCTTAGGTAGTTAATTTTCTGCAGCGGTAAAATAGCATTTTTGATGTGCAGAACTGCATGTGAATAGCCAGTATTAAACATCTAGCATCAAGGCCAGAAACTATTTTGTAATACAGGGCTTGACTAACAAAAAGTACTGTTTACTGAAGTGAGTACCTTCTTTATTAAAGCAGAAAAGTAGGAGTTGCTAGAAATGGGAACACATAGGAAATCGGAACTGCAGAATGATCTCTGCTTTGATTGATCTACTTATTTTTTTTACCTCTGTTCCAATCAAAAACCAACAGAATTGGATAAAAGAAATCTGTTGCAATTTTTTTGGTCCTACCCTACTCTTACTTCTATGTACAGCAGCATTTGTTTCATTTTTTATAAGCTTTCTGGGCAACTTCTTAAATACTGTCTTTTGTTAAGACGAAAATGTTGCTCGAATGTTCTGCTCAAAATGCATGGTAAAGTGATATGAGTGCCTAGTGAAATTCAATGTGGTACTCTGAGATGGTGCTTTACTTTTTCTCTTTGTGGGCACTGAACCATTCCTATAATCACCATGCTATCGCAAAGGAAATTTTGCTGAACTAATAATTGTCTTGCGGTTGAGACATCACCACAAGTATTTCACTGCTGAAGTCAGCTGCGGTGGAAATGAGCCTCTCTCCCCTGATTTGGCCCATAGCAGTGATCTCTCAACTGCCATCATCACAGAAATTCATGGAGAAATGGATTCTCTCCCACGCGTTAGCATGAAATCAAGCACTCAATCTTGGAAAGAATCTGCTAGCAGACCAGCGGGCCGCCTGGCGCGGGTGAGCAAGCCCCACGTGCCGCTTCCCAGGGCAGGGTGCCTGTTGATTCAGTTGGAACGCCTCATCCCTGGGGTGTAGCACTCAGTGATATTCAGCCTAGGGGTGATGAATATGTGGATAACTATGCTTGAATCCGCATTCCAGGAGAAGGGGTGCAGTCTTCTGGACAGCCAAAGATGGCAAGAGTTTTTAGCTACTGTTACTATGAGCATCTAGGAGTACTACGAATAGTTCCCAATAAAAAAACTGAATCAAATTACTCCTGCACTCCTTGGGATATGTCAGTCTTTTCAGTAGTCAAATTTTGAAGCCCTAGCCTCCTAGGGTTTAAAATGGGGAATTGCAAAAGAAAAAAATTTTCCCCCCCAAACAACAATTGAGCGAATCCCCCTGAAGGAATGAAACTGCACCATCAGGAAGATTCGTTTTTTCTTCATATATTTGTTTTGATGGGTCCTACCTATGCATAGTATGTGTTGATACTGAAAGTAAAAACCTGACCTTTACCATGCAGTACAGCTTAACCTAGGATGATGTGACTGTAGGATAAGCACAGCTGGGGAATAGTATCTGTTCAGTATTGAAACATTTTCCTTTGATTATTTGGATGGAAGCATTGACTGAAGTGACTTGAGTGCTGATAGAAAAGTACAGAAAAAACCTAATGGCTATAGAAGAGTTCAGAAGAAAACGAATGGGAACTTGATGCCATATTCCAAAGTTTCTTCCTACAGATCCATGAATATAAATGATATTTAAAATCAATTATTTGAATATTGGCTCAGCTGGTAAAGAGAAAACTCTAATTACTAGATGGTGTGTAAAAATCCAGTGAAATAATTCAGGAATCTTCACCTTCGTAATGTTGAATGCCTCTAGAACGTTTAGATGATCAAGTTTCTGAATGAAACTTTTCAGCCTACTGCAAGTGTTGGGAATGAACAAAGTTATGTGCCCATTCATTCACAAAGTGAAGAATACCCAGACTAATGAGTACGAAATGCTGAAGGGTATGACTGACATTTCTACCACATGATCTGCAGTGTCAAGTGGTTGAAAACTGCAGGATCATTATGTCAGTATTTTTTTGAGGGGCAAACGTGGTTGCAAAACTGTAAACTGATTTCTCCCTTTGACAGAATAGAAAATGAAAGGTTTTGTTGGTTCATTTTTAAAATAATCTCATCTCGTGTCTATATTGGAAGAGGAGGGTTTTGTAGTGTTGGAGCATTATTTTTCCCTATGTGTGGTCAATGGAGAAATCAAGAAAGTATAGGATGTTTGCTTTCTTGCCAGTATTTGTTTTCAGTATCAATTTATAATGGCAAAAATTATGACATCAAATTCTTTAAAAACAAATCCATGCAATCTGGTTTTTGTTTTCACTGTCCTAAGATATTGGTGATGAAGTCTGTTTCTAATAACTAGCTAGTGAGCTGCTGAAATAGCTCTAGTTGCTGAGATTCTTTCTGGGAAGATTAATTGAATTCTCCAATATGCTACAGTAAAAAAGTAGATCTAGAGTGCAACCAACACAGGAAATGTTATGAGCAAGTTGGTCTTCCACTCATGATGGTTTTTACACTGAGACTAATGAGTATTGCAAGAATTTGGAATGCATAATAGGACTAGTATGACTTTCAAATATATTTGGAATTTGTGGAACGGCAAGCATGAGCAGTCATGCTTAATTTTTAACCATAATGTGACTGGAAAAGTATTTCTTTGAAATTTTTCTAGAGTTCTGACTCTGCTGACCAGAGATACAAAGTACATAGTCTAAGTATACGGAGATGGTCTTACTTTGCTTTAGAAGGATTAATAGTTTCAAATTAGGATCAAAAGAATGTCTAATATATGTAACATGTCATGCATCTTAATCTACCTAAAGCAAATAACACATATATAACACTGACCTTCACTTGGCGTGTTAGTGATGCAAAGGAGTTAAGAGTTTAGACTTTGTCTGAGCCTCAAGGTAGTGTTAATTCTTGTTAAAATAAGTCATCCACAATAGGCACTTAAGGGAAATTCAAAGCTATTACAGCAGATGGCCTGCCAAAAATCTTAAGTCATTTATGACAGTCTAATAATGTTAAATTCTTTGAACATGTGTAAAAATGGGGAAACTTGCAGGTCTAATTCCTGAAAATGTGGGAAGCACAGAATTGTATGAGAACACTAATGGCTGAGTTGCACTGCAAATTCACACAGTTCTTTGTTACGTGTAGTTTAATTTAATGGGGTGTTTAATTGTTGATAGAAGTTCAGCAATTTGTCCAGGAGCTATGTTTTTGTTTACCCTCAGTGAGATTCTGGGTGGCACCTGCAAGGTAACTTCTTTTCTCACTGTTTTTATCTAGCCAGGAACCACCAAATTATTTTTAACGAGAAAATTATGAAGAGGATTTTGCTATCCTAAAATGCCACATATAAGCTGCTTCTGTTTCCCAAATAAAATATTGATGGTAGCACAATAATGCAATACCATCCTGCTACTTCTGTAGACTTTTTCAGTTTGTTTTTTTCGCAGTTGGTCTTTCTCACTGCATGACTTTTCTGGTGCTTCTGAACCCACAAAGCTTTAAAATTATGAAATGAAGTCCAAGTCACATGCTTTATATAGTTAAATTTTGCTAAAATATTTACTTCTACCACATTTTCTGTGCTGATAGGTTCACTAAGGAAATTCTTAATTTCTTGGTTCAGTATTATTTCAACTGGCATCTGTGGTATATCAGGCTGTCCCTGAAGGATTTTCTTCTGTGTTTATCTGACACACAAGAAAAATTTTTCTAGGAAATACCACTGAATAGTATGGTTGATTGGAGGAGAAAATATATTGCTATTAGGCTGGAATGTAAGGATTAGCAGAAGAGAAAAGCAGTAGACAGCAGGAAGAAGAATCACGATACATTTGTCATTAAAATACTTCAGTGTGCCTGGCAATCCAAGTAGGTTTTAATGTTTTTACAATGGACTTCATATGTATGCTTAGTGCAAAAATATTTACCTGGTTTCATACTGTTGAATGGTGTGCTTATTGCTGTCTATGTGATTTTTCGTATGTGAACATTTCCAAATCAATTTATGGTCTGTTGGAACTTTATCTTCGTCTTACTTGTAGAAGATTATTTTTCCAAGGATTTTTATTGGGATAGGACTTAACTGTTTTTACCATTTAAGGCTGTATAATGTCCCCAGCTGAAAAAATCTTCAAACATTTAGACTACAGCTTAATAGTTCATTTTGATTCCTGTTTCTGGACACAAGTCAAATATGAGACTTCTCAGCTCAGTTGTGTCCTCTTATAATAAACTACTTTAAATTGCTCTAGTTCCCTTGTGCTAGATGGACATCGCAATCATGTTCTCATATTTTTTGATGCCTTTAAAAACAAAACTAGCACTGAAATTTGCATTTTGTTGTTGCATTAGACCACGTTTCCATACTGGAGAACTGCTTTCTTTTGAAGTACATGTAGGTTGAATCAGTGCCAAAACTAAATTCCAATTCTGGACAAAATTAAAAAAAAAAAAGCCATTAATTAATGCTTCTCCTCTCGTGTATGGAACTTAGACTCTTTGCTGCTTTACACACACTGCAGTGTGGCTTGGATTATGTTGAACTTCAGTGGTATTTCACTAGAAGTAATACATTAATAGCAACATGTTCTTTCCCCTTCC
>VYXC01009201.1:110615-150199 GCA_013397175.1 Platysteira castanea
ACTAGAATTTCGCTTGTTTTACTTAATTTTGAACCTTAGGCCTGGATATTTTGTTCTTTTCCTTCAAAATATTTCTGAGTTTAGCAAGAGCACTTAATGCTCTAAAAAAAGGTCTGAGGTATTTTAGTTTCCTGTGGTAAGGAACTTGGAAAATTCGATAAGAAAAACAGTGGCTGTTAGAACATTTTCAGATTTGATCAGTATGATTAGTAGTGACAGGAGAACTTTGGCTTCATCATTCTGCCTAACTGGTGAGACTTGAGGAATGGTCAGTCTTACTCTTTTTTCTGTATGTTGCTTCATATATTTTAGTTTGATTTTCTTGATACACATCAGTTGAGGGTAGTGACCTGACACAGTTTGCCTCTTCTCTGTTGCCGGAGATCTAAGGGCTTGTGCTATCCTTTGGGCACCAGAAATTTCACTTTGTTGGAGAATGCAAACAGCACTTTTTTTCTCATTTATGTAGGCTTTATAAAATGCTTGTATAAAAATGAGTAGAAAACATTCTTTTGCAGTAAGTACTTCAAAATCTGATCTTTCTGCTCTCGACCCGCGGAACTGGAAGTGACTGCAGTCTTGGACAATCTCTTCTTTTAATTTCTTTGGTTCAGTATCTATTCAGAAGGTCCATGGTACTTTCTGCTCTACTATACAAGTCCAAGCTAGGTTGTCCAAGGTCCTATGTAGAGCTGATGCCCCACTACCAGCTCTTACTCTGTTGGGCTGTGGGGTTTGGGGCAGCATTTTTGCTTCCTATTGGTCTACAGAGGTGTATTTCTAATATAGAAGTGCACTAGCACCCTGTTCTTCTCTCTGTTCTGCAAACCTCTTACATAAAATTCATCTCTGTGCATGATGATTCCACCTCCAGGTGTCAGATAAGGATTGTGTGCAGTGCACTAGAAAACCAAGGTTTAATGTCTCTTTCCCTGCTTTTATAGATTGACATTTCTTCCTGATTAAGCATTGATCTCTTTAGGACATAATTCGTGATTGTATGCTTTTCTGGCAATAATCTCGACAGCATAATCTTAAGAATTTCTTGCAAGGATGAGGAAACCCGATCATTTACATGTTTCTTCAAATAAAGAGGCCTATATTATTTTTACTTAAGAAAGTACAATTCTTCCAGTGCTTTTTCAGTTACTGTGATTTTTGACATGTTTTAGAGCAGTTAGTTTCTTCTGAAATCCTACTTTGTAACTTTACTCCCCAATAACATAATCAAAGTGTGCTGCACTCCTTAATCCTTGTATAAATTAGTATGATATATCCCATGCCTTGTTGTATCTTTTCATTGTTATAAATTGCTTTGAAGAATTACTTGTGAGCTGTGAAAGCATCCTTTTCAGTGAAAAATCTCTATGGCATGAATAGAACTGTGTGCATCTTTTCTCACGCTCTATATGTTCTCTGTGTTTCAAAAATACTGATTTAATGATATGTAGGTAATTGGCAGTTGCTGAAGTTTCACTGTTAAAGTTTGTTATACCTTTCTATTACAAAATCACAGCTCCTAGTTCCTTATTACAATTCTTTAGTAATCTACCAGTCTTTAGGAAAGTGAATCTAAAAAATCTAAGATACTTGAAACAAAAAATTGAGTTACAGCCAGTGTACTGCTTTTACAACTAATCATATGTCTTAGTCCCTAAAAGACAACTGTCTTCCATTTCTTAAGCCTGATTTTATTCATTGTCTCACTCTGAATTATGCTACCAGCTACAGATTGCTTATGTTTCTCTGATATACTCTCATCATTATGGCAATTCTCCCTGGTCCTCAGTGTTTTTTTTCTCTCTAGCCAGCAAAAAGGAGTTTCCCAGCTTGGCAAGATTTACGCTGATCTAGAATAAGTGATAACATTTTTGTTCCCGTAAGAAGCAGTGAGTCAGTTCTTACTGAGGTGTCTGCAGCCTGCTTAGAACATGTGTTAAATCTCCCGCAGCTGAACATTAAATCAGCTGAGGAACTAAGCATCCCAGAGCTGTGCTCAGTTATCTGAATAACATGTCAGGTTTATTTCTGCTTGAATTTGTGATTGTATTCATCAATATCAGTGTACTCTTAAGTAACAACCTACTGCTTTTTTTGAATTACGAGACTTTTAATGAAACTGTTTCATAATAATCATCTGAAAAAACTCAGCCACTCATCACACTTTCAATGAAAGCAGTATCATTGTGAAACAGATTGCACAGGAAGGGTTCAGGCAGAGGGCTTTTACTCCTTTTCAAAGGGTTGGTTTCCTAGAACTGACTGGAGGCTGCACCTACTCAAAGGAGAAAAATTTAATTCCCCTTAAAAGGCTTTCAGCAGTTATGAGACTGAAAAAAAATAATCTGGCATAGTGATACACTCTTGTGGATTGAAGTGTTTCATGCCTCTTAATTGATAAAAAATGGTTGTTGTTTCACCAAGAGAAATTTCTTGGTTTGGGCTGTCAGCACCACAGAGCACACACACTGACATACCAATGAGTCTGCATGGCTGTATGTTTTGTGAGCAAGGCCACGTTAATCTGTGTTTCCGCAAAAAATAAAGCTGGTTCTTGCCAACTTTCATTTTCACCTAAAAAATGTTAAAATTCAGGAACAGCTTTTCAAAGGCAACATAATCTGTACGTTCAGAATTTGTCTAGAGAATATTCTTTACCATTTATTTGTTGGGGTTTTTTTTCCCCACCTGACTCAGGAAGATGAATAGGCATTGGTCAGTACGTACTAAAAAAAAATAATCTGTTTGTGTGATTGTATGAGTTTTTGTGTCGGGTTTTTGGTGGGTATTCTGTGTGTGTTTGGTTTGTTTTGTTTTGTTTGGGGTTTTTTTTTGTTTGGTTTTGTTTAGTTTTTTTTAACAGTGCAAACTCATGAGAAGAACTATTATCTATAGTTGACATATTTCTCTGCAGAGTCTGTTCTCTTCCCTATTAGCTGAAAATCCCATCTCAAACTGAGTTGTGTTCCTCAAACTTTCAGGCACTAGAAGTAGAGCATCTCTTGGCATTCTCTTTAGAACAGTTTAAAGGCTGTGTAGTCCTTGATTTATGCATGCTCAGGAACAATAAATTTCAGTTCTGATTTTGCAGTTCTAAGTAAACAAAATAGCCAGCGGAGTCTTCATCAGCAGCGTGTCAGCTGAAAAACTCCATGGTAGATATGTATCTAAAAAAAAAAACCCAAACCTGCAACTGGAGAGAGGAGAAATGTGAAATGGCTGTGTTGGAGCATGGGATGTTTTCAATGGCTGAAGTTTCTCAGACCTAACTCATTAAGAGTTTGATTGAGGCTAAACCTGTTCTTCATTCCAAGAGGCTTTCATTGATTAAAATTTGAAGAATTTTTAATGGTACTTGAGATTCATATGCCTTCCTCTAATTGTATATTTTGGATTGATGTTTTTGTGTGGGTTGGTCTGTTTCCTCCCATGGTAGTAATGTGCTGTGCTAGCCAAGTAAAACTGTTATGCTTTATAAGGAGGAGGGAAGAGAGGTTCCTGTATATGTTACTACATATTTCATATTCCCTAGGGTCTTTTGGTCAAAACAGGTATTTTCCTGAAGTTTCTCATTTTTTTTGTAAATATAAGGTACTGGTAAAGTAAAAGGAAAAGGCCACATAAGATTGAAATCTTCATAGGGAGCCTAATGAATCAGAGCTACTTATAGTCTGCAACTATCTAGTGTTTCAAATTCAGCACTGGAGACTGGTAACGCCATGAACTGGTAATAGGCCATGTCTATTGATCTCCCGTTTGTGACTGTACCAATACTAGTATAATTCTTACTCCATTTTCTGGTGCTGAAAAGCAGTTTTGTCTTCTGTGTTCCAACCAGAAGAATTCTTTGGCTAGAAGACTTGCACAGTCTGCAAAATCTGTCCTTGTTCTGTCCACCTCCTTCTATTATCTAAATCCTCCCACTACTTCTTGTTGGATTGTGTATACTGTTAATGCTGTTTAGATGTTAGGTGCATACACTTTCTATTTTAGTAACATTTGTTGCATCAGTTTCTACTCATATCTTCTTTCCCTTATCTCCTGATAATTTTTGGGGCAACCAAATGTTAGTTGGTTTGTTCACCTCCTAGTTTGGTAATGCCTAAATTTACCATGGTGTGCTCAGCGCACTGCATGAGCAGAAAGCAGCAGGGACTCCTGAGCAGGTTTAAAAGTGACAGTTGAAACTTTCCTTCTTAATATATTGTTGCACTATCATGATTGTGTTTAATTTTGCTTTATGGTATTTTGCAAATTGACTCTAAAACTCTTCCGATTGTGACCTTCCCCCCGCTCACTGCCAATGTCAGTGGGTCCTTTTCGTCTCTCTGGTTTTCTTGGGTTGATTGGGTTTTTGTGGGTTTTTTTGCACACAGTTTTTTACTTTTGCCTGATACTTGCAATCTCATTGTACTTAACTATTCTGTCTCAGCTGTGAACTTGTTCAGTAAGACCAGACTTTATAGAAAACAGTCTGGACTGCTGTCCTCAGAGATTTCTGCTCTATTCTCTCATATTTGATGTCAAATGTTAGTTTTGAAATCTTTCATAAGAAGGAACAAGACATATCTTGGGGCTTAATCTCAGAGGAAACTTTGCCTCAAGTAAACATTAGTTATTTCTTCTTCTTCCCTCAAAACACACTTAGAGTTTCTCTAGGTTACTGTGCTTTTTGATACTCAAGAGAAACACACACAGCCTAGGAATTATTTTCTTTAATTTATGATTGTGATGCCAAACGACTCTGAAAGCGTGGGCTGAAGCTGGTTGGAAAAAAATACTCTGGAGTTTGCTTGTTTCTGCAATGTTACTGATAAAATGGATGGAAGAATTCAGATCTTGTTACTTTTTTCAGGGATTTATTCACTGGTATCACCTGAATCCCCCTTGAGATCTTCTGGATATTAGTGCATGAGGACGCACTTCTGTTGTTTGCACTTGGCTATTCCCATGGTTTTTCCAACTATGTTTCAAATGAATTTGTGTTTATTTGAACTGATTTTTTTTTGAGACTGTTTTTCTATGTAGATCCTATTGTAAATTTCAGAAGTTTCACTTCTCAGGACATAATGGGTCATACTCTCTTAAAGTACTTTGAATTTGCCTGCAAATTTTAAGAGTAGGATGGCAGCAATAGCTTTTTTTGTTCTGTACTTTTTTAGTGCATGAAATACAATGCAAGTCTTCCTTTACCTCCATCTAGTGTGCAGCTAGATTTCTCCTTGCACCAGATATTTTTCTCTGTTTTTTTTCCCTTGACCCATTCTGGCATGGGGCTTGAAGATATCACTCTACTGTTTCAATAAATTCTCTTTTTGATATTGTTACCAGAGTAATTGTATGTGTGCCTTGTGTGTCAAATATGAATGTCCAGGATCTTGTGTACTTGTGAATAGTTTTTGAGGAGAAAAAAGAAACAAAGTGTGCTGTTGCATGTAGGTGGCACGTAGTCATGTAGTCAGGTCAGAAAAAATCAAAGAACAGCAAGTGGTCTATATGCTTTTTTCTGCTTTTGGGATCCTGTGTGAATAGAACAGAATTACTCATTCTGTGCTGAAAAAAAAATTGTTTGGTAACCTGCCTTGTAGCACACATAAATCATGGAAAGGCTGTTTATGGTTTGGGTCAGAAACTGTACAGGGATGACTTTTAGCAAGGCTGAAGCTCAAAGGTGTGGTTTTGTTTTAGTTGTTGTTATTTGTGTGGTTTTTTGAGGGGTAGTATTAAGAAAAAAACATATACATCTTTTATCCTTACCAGAAATTAGAAATGACAGGAGGTGTCACATCCTCAACTTTTGCACATTTGGGTGCTGCTGCTACTGCCTTTTTGCTGGTATTTTTGATGATTCTTCAGACTTTTTTTTAGTGTGGTTGTGTTTCCTTAAGTTGTGAAATAAAATGTTTGCAAAGGATTTCATTCATCTTTTTTGTTGCCTTTGTCTCTTGCTGTTAAATGTGAATGGACTGGTGGATTGAATGAGTTACTCTTGTGCAATAAAACAAGTGGAAAGCAAGCTATCAGAGAGGAAACAACTTGAGCAATAATTCTACAGCTGATGGAACTTAGAAGTGTCCAAAAACCCCCTTGGAGTTTGATTTGACGCTGCAGTGAAGTGAGTGATTGTCTTCTGTTCAGAGTACCACCTGTACATGTGTTTATAACTGTTTGCTGACTTAGCTATAGTTTATGATAGCTGTCTGCCATTTTATTTCATATAGGCTTTTAAATCAAAAAGTTACCATACTTCACTGAATATCTGAGTACATCTAGAACTTGATATTACTTCATCTTTTCTTCTAGTGTGAATGTAAGGGAGGGTCATAATTTGGTTTTGATTTTATAGGGAGTGTGCAAGGCATTAAGGTCAGAGAGGCTCATTTTCCATTTCGGATGTGAGGTTTGTGATTTGCTTTGGCTGGTAGTAGGGAAAAGACTCCTGTTGCCTTACAGATTCTTCCAGAGAAGCTACGTCTTTGACCGCATTTATTAAATTTTTGTGATTCTTGAACTTTGGGTCAAACCTTCATCCAAGAGCAGTTCATCTGATATCAGATAAAACAAATTATCTTCTGCAATTTGACCCGCTGTAATTTTATTATCATGACCATGAAGTCTTTTGAAATTATATGCTCTGAACGGCAGTGCCGTGTCTGGCTCGTCAGAAGTCATCCAGATCCTTCTTCTTAACTGTATTTCCTCTAAGCCTTCTCTGTTGGTAGCAGAGTTATCAAATATGTTAAAAAATGAATATTTGTGTGTCACTTGTCTGGTTTTGGTGCTTAAGCCTGTGCCTTACGTCTTGTTCGTCTGAAACTACAAGGGATGTTCACAGTTTTTAAGGCCTGATTGCTTCTTTTGAGATTCCAGAACCTGGCTCCTCTGAAATACCAAGAAGCTTTTGACAGGGAATGGTAAACGATTTCAGCCAATGAATCCAAATGCATTTCTTCATGATCAGAAGGCAGAATATGTTGCTGCTTAGTGTCCTTAACAGAGGAGGATCTATGTGAACCTCATGAAATTCAACGAGGTCAAGTTCAATGTTCTGCACCTAGGGTAAGACAATCCCAAGCACTGCAAGCTGGGCAGAGAATAGGTTGTGAGCAGCCCTGCCCAGAAGGACTTGGGGGTGCTGGTGGATGAGAGGCTGGACATGACCCAGCCATGAGCACTCACAGCCCAGAGAGCCAAACGTGTCCTGGGCTGCATCCAGAGCCCCGTGGGCAGCAGGGGAGGGAGGGGATTCTGCCCCTCTGCTCAAGTGAGATCTCACTTGCTGCATCCAGCTCTGGGGTCCCCAGCACAAGGAAGGACGTGGACCTGTTGGAGTGGGTCCAGAGGAGGCCTGAGCACTTCTCCTGTGAAGATGTGCTGAGGGAGCTGGGCTTGCTCAGCCTGGAGAAGAAAATGCTTCAAGCGATCTTATATTACCTTCCAGTACCCAAAAGAAGCATCCAAGGGAGCTGGTGAGGGACTTGATAGGACAAGGGGAAATGGTTTTAAACTAAAAGAGTTTAGATTTATATAAGGTGTTGGGTGATGAGGGTGGTGAGACCCTGACGCAGGTTGTCCAGAGAGTTGTGGTAATTCATCCTAGGAAGTGTTGGATGGGGCTTTGAGGGGCAGTGGAGGTTCTAGTGGAAGATGTCTCAGCCCATGGCAGGACAGTTGGACCTAGATGATCTTTATGGTCCCTTCCAACCTAAAAAATTCTATGATTCTATGATTTCTGTGAGGTAGGATATCACCAGGACTGTTTGCTCTTTAAAACTGTCTCACTTCCTTGACAAATTGTTTTCTTCTGCCCTTTTTCATATTATCCTGTCTTTAATGCCTTATACTTGTTGGTCTTTCTGCAGCACATGCTGATAAAAATTTGAAGAGGAGTAGATGCATGTAGAGAAAGAATGCTTTTGGTTCAGTCTGTGGGCTGATCGCTCACTCCTTAGTCAGGTTAAACTAGAGGACTGCTTTATCCTGTGCGAGGAACGGTGTAACAGGTTAGGAGACCTTGAGCCTTCTATTGGAGTTTGGATTGTTACCCTGTAGTGGGGTGGAGGGTCTTGAGTATAGTGATCACTGCTTAATGAGGTTGTGGACAGTCAGAGTCATGATTTTAGGATTTTCGTCTGTGCTGAATATCACTCAGGTTGGCAGTGGCTTCATGCATCTACATTCATCTCTGTTGGTAGCCACAAAACGAACAGCAAACTTAGGTTTTGTCCTTATTACTGAAGTCATATAGACAAAGATGAACCCTATTACTCTGATGTTTGAAAACATGAAAGCAGTGTCACTTATTGGGTGCCTTAAATTTGGTAGGTTTTCCTCTTCCTCCCCATTTTTTTGGTTTTTTTGTAGAGATATAACCACCTGTACAGCAGACTGAAGAGCCTGCAGCTTTAGCTCACACTGTGAAATGCATGGAATTTTGTTGTACTCATTTAAAGTTAAGGTATTCATACAGTTACAATTCAGTTTATTTATATATCCTTCCCCCCCTGCACAGTGTATAATTTCATTCTGGTGTCTTGTGTATTTTACTACTTGCATTCAATTATTCCACTGCTGTTCCCAGTTGTTTCCTATCGTTAACATTGTAAGTGTCTGTCGTGTGTCATTGCGCCCCTCCCCTTCACATTATCTTCTCAAGGTTTGAGGTGTCTTTGTGCTTGTGTGATCTCAGACAAAATCAGAGCTATAAAACCTACTGTGCAAATTCTATTTTTTTTAATAAACTCCTTGAATTTTATCAATAGGTTCAGATGATTAATCAGTCCTCTGGATATAAGTGTGTGTGAGAATTGAAGTCTGTTTGTTCAAAGATACCTTAAATGAAAAATAAATTGTAAAAAGGGACCATATCCATAAGTATAACCAAGAGGGGGGGAGGGAGCAGAGTTAGGGTTGAGCTTTCAACCTTAATTCTGTATTTCAAGAGTTCTGAATGCTTGGTTTGTTAGCATTAGTGCTGCACTAACTTAGGGTATTTTTCCATGAGAGTGTGTGTGTTTAACCAACTAAGCATGAAATCCCTTGCTTCTGTTTGTCCCTATTAAATAGTGGCAACAAAAGAAACAGACAGGAGATGGGTCCAGAACAAAGAAGAAATAATGGAGTATTTCACCCCAAAAAGGAGAGTGAAACGAGAAGTACAATGAGTAGGCAAAGACAGACTCAACAGCTGGAGGCAGTTTAATGTGTTGTAGAGAGTAGTAATTCAGGGACATTTACTGCCCAGAGCTTCAATCTGTGATCTCCGAGTGGCACATACATCTGAAGTGTTTGGCCATCCCTGCTATAAACACAATATGCTTTTCCCAGAATAAATCTCCATAGGGCTTTAAGGAGACACTGTCTGGGATTGTCAGCATCAATACTGCTCCACCTAAACCCCGAATCATCTGGTTGGGTTAGAAGTCTGTACGGAGGAGTAGAACTGGCCAGCTGCTTCCCTTAACTCTTACAAAATGATTATACATGCACATGCAGCATTCATGCACACTTAAAAGTAAAATGAAAGTAACAGTGCTGCAGAATGTTGCACAGATTTCTGCAGACTGCAGCACCTTTTAACCCACAGTTTCCTGGACAAATCCATCTTTTTTTTTCAAAAACTAACTAACTGCATACATTTTTTTAAAGGTACCTTATTGTTTTATTTTCAGTAGTTAAAAATATGTTTGTTCGTTAAAAAATTAACTCCTGACTCTTCCTGTCTGCCTCTCTTTGCGTGCTTATTTTCTCCATCCAGTGGTTATAGATCCGAGTGTGATATTCTCAAAAGTTATGAAAGCCGGCCATTTGATTTGTCACTTCCTCTAAACTAAGTAAGGTCTTACCCTGATAGGATGAGAAGGCTCAAAAAAATGTTGTTCCATTTTTGTTGCTAGCAGTGGGATTTGAATACATGACCATATCCTAAACAACCTTTCAGTGACTGTGCCAACTTGCTCTGCTTGACCCTATATTTGCAGTTGTACAATGCTTTCTTTCTGTCTGCTCCGACACTTCCTCTAAGAGGCACTGTTTCGGTTTAGAGTTTGTTTTGTAATACCTGAAAGGCAGGATTTTATCGCCCATCAAGCAAGTCAGGTGTGGGAATTAATGGAGGAGACTTCCAGGTCCATATCTGGCAAGTTAATTCAAGCTTCTCTTATGCCTTTTGGGTTGACCAAATGGAGTGGAAAGTATGCTGGTTTGGGAAAGAACTGAGCACTAGTTGTGAATTGAGGAACTCTCTCAATGTTTTTGATACATTTGTGTTTTGGAGTTCTGGAATGATTTCTTTAGTTACTAATAGACATTTCTTACAGTTTTGTGGTTTTTAGAATGCACTGTAATATGTGACAGCATCTTAAATAATGTGTAGCTCTAGTCCATGGTTATAAAATACTTCAGGATGAATTTCCTCTCCATAATAAAATGCAGAATATAAGATGCAATTTTATTTGCATGGTCTGTGACTTCTGAATTTTCTACTCTCCTCCACAGATACTGTGCAGCTACTACGTGCAGCTGTCCAAGTTGTGACAGTAAAGGTTTAGTCTCTATAATGAGTGCTTAAATAACCCTAACTTTGTTAGGGAGCAGGTAACTTTAGGCTGCTTAGAGAACAGGAAGAGAGTGATCAGACTGTTTGTATAGTGATATTTCCAATGGGAAAGATGTTCACTGAGCTTGAGTTAGGCAGTTTGTGAAACAAATTTATGAAGTCCAAATATGTTTTTACAAGTATCCCCTACAATGTGCTCTAGAATTTCTTATCTCTGCCACTGCTAAGTGCTATACACAATAGCATAAGTTTCAGCAGCTTTTTAAAGCTAGAGTATTAAAAAATTGATTTCATTACAGCTAGACCAATCTACTGAAGGAAATTAGCCTAGCAGAAGGACAAGGTCATGAATATAGCAAAGATAGGGGAATGATACCAAATAAAACACGAGAGTGGTCTGGAGGAAGCGATGCTTCTGTCTTCTAGGAATCTATCTCTGAAATTCTTATGCCTGACTGTGCTTACTGGTGAAGGATAAGTGAGAGGGTGGTGAGTTTACATACACCACTTTGGAGATGCAATTTGACCTGGATTTTTCATTATGTGTTTAATCCACAGCATATAAAGATTCTCCAGTTAAGTTAGACTTAAGGAGTTTGCAGTAGAGAGATCCTGAAGTTCACAAAACCTGCCTGTCACCCACAGAGTCTCCATATGTGTTCTGCAAAGAGCAGAAATTAGCTTTCACAAAACTGTATGTTGTTAGATGTTGTCAGGGCTCAAAAGTCGCGTCTGGTTGCATAAGAACCAGCACAGTGGCTGGACAGGGAGAAGCACAGAATTCCATCAGCTCATCTTCTCTTCTGTGTTTTTCGGTGTGCCATCAAGAGGTTGTTGCAAAGATGCCATGCTGACAGGGACAAATTGAATCCTTTTAAAGACTGGCTGTAGAGGGTCTGACACATAGCCTTGGGAGCTCTAGCAAGCTCTGAAGGATTTTATGTGGCCTTCAGCCTGATACCCATTAAGTGGAAGCTCTATTTAAAGGAGTTTATGTTGTTCAGTGAACTCAGTTGGCCTTTCTCACTTTAGTACCGCAGTAGAATATTTGCTGTGGCTTTGTAGTTCCTATGAGATAAGTATAAACGAGTAAATAAATAGAACATCAGTACATAAAGCTAAGAAGGCATGTTTATTCCTTTAGGGTGTGATACATACAAGACCTTCTTAAATTTTTTTTGGAATCAAATCTTGACAGGGGCGAAGCTATTATTTTTAAAACTGTTGCCTTTATTCAGCTTAAATATTATTGTAAATATTCTTACTTCTTCTAAAGTGTTTCCTTTCACTCTTTTAAAAGGCGCTGAAGTAGTTTTGTAGCTTTCACTGAATTTATCTTTTGCTTCTTTAAAGCAGTGAAAACTGTTTTGGCAGCATGTGTAATAGCTTACCATCTATACTGAAAGAATCCAATTGGTGTTCTGTGTTGAGTGAGCTGTCCTTTTATAATCACATTCTCACTTGCTCACAGGGTGACTTGCTCGCAGTGTCAGACCCCACTGTTTGCATTAGAGCCGTACTGACATCAGTTCAGTTTCTCTGCTCCTCCAGTAGCCCTCAGTGAGAAAACCTGGACAGTTGTCAAGAAAACTAGGTTAAGGTTGTAAAGACTGGATTTTTTTTCCCGCCATCAGTGCAGTGACTGACTTGTGGTTAAGATGGAAATAAAGATCTGGGGTTATGTAAAAACGGAATGTGTGAGAAAGGACTGGTCGCACAGACATGTTTCCCCTGTGCTATTAGAGCAGATGTCTTCCTCTGATATAAAGGTGGCAGATACTGGGAAAAAGATATTCATCTATATATTGGGGTGGTGGAGGTCTGCCCTGGAAATTAGTGAGTAATTATGCTCTATATGTAAAATATAAACTTCCTAACTTTCCTGAAATTGTGTGCTTTTAGATTTTTACATATAAAGTTGCTAAATTGCATATAAAGAAAGAACTGAAGAACTTAGGAGAACCTAAGGAACCTTTTGGATAAACTTGGCCTATTTTTGCAAAACTATTAAGGAGAAGTGAGGATAATTCTGAAGAAGGCTTTGTGTAAGAGATTTTTATTACATTGTGATTAATTTATACTTCTCCAGGGAAAATGAGAGATATATCTGTTTCTCCTATGTCCAGCAAAATTAATTAATTAATTTATTTATTTATTTCCAAGCTGCACCCTTTAACAGCTGTTATTCTGGGGTAAAACGCATGACAAAGCAAGCCCAGAAAGGACATTAGTGGAGCAAAGGTCCCTGATTCTTTTCTGTGACAAGAGGTAGAGCCTTGCCAGCAGCTGCTCAGGAGTGGCTCTGATAGTCACACCAGGTATTGCATGAAATTAGCGCAGGAAGGAAACTCGTGCATAATCAACTACAGAGCTGTATAGGGCATGTGCCTATCTTGTGGTGTGAGCAGTTTGTGCTCACATTTGGGAAATGGGTGTCATATTCCTCACACCAGCTTTTTGAGGTTTAGGTGAAAAGTTAACATATATTTGTTTTCTTATAAAGTTGTTCGAGATTTTAGTTGTGGTGGTCTTGTCTATTAATTGTTGACTTAGTCAAAATAATAAGTTGGAATAATAATAATTTGCTTCTCTCTGACGCTTTTAAGTTTATAAACTTGCTTTTATGTTTGTAAACTTGCTTTTAAGTTTATAAACTTGCTTCTTAGAACATTGTTGAATAAATATTTGCCAGAAAAGAAAAGTAACCTCTTCCTTTTGTTTTTGTTTTGTTTGTTTTGCCCTACCCTGGCAGTGTTTTAGAGCACTTTGCTGCAAGGGACCGCCACCACCACGACCTGAGTATGACTTGGTTTGCATAGGTCTCTCTGGTTCTGGCAAGACGAGTCTCCTGTCTCAGCTCTGCAGTGAAAGCCCAGAGAATATTGTGTCTACCACAGGTAGGATGCTTCCTTTATTCCATGATGTGCTGGAACATTGCCCAAAAGTTCTGAAACACATAGCAAAGGCTGTAGAGAACTTCAGTCTACTTATCTTGCTGTTGAAACTACCTAATGGATCACTTTGAAGCTACCACTACTTTCTTTCAGTTCATACATTGTTCACAGATTGGAGAATATGCATGAAAACATACAGTTTGGAATGTATTAAAAGTCCAAACAGTGTGATCTAATGAAACAGAACCATAACATACAGTAGCACTATACTTTAAACACACATTAAAATGTTCCTTTCTTCTCATTTTACTTTTGATTTTTAAACAGTCTCATTATATATTGGAGAGAAAGGAGGAGAATATGCTGTAAAATAGAATGGGACAGTGATGTTGTGAAACTTAAATTGGGATTTATTTCTGTACATACTTGGTCCGTACTGCTTTGTGATGTATGCTAGCAAGCAAAAGAATAAATGTAATGGAACTATGGTTTTTTGGTGATAATCCCAGATTTTTAGATCAGCAACAGGCTTGTTTATAGTAAGGGCAGACTGAGATCAAAGAACCAATTTACAATGAGTTTCAGTGATATTGAGAAGATACATAAAAACAGACAGCACAACCACAGATAAATAACACATTTGAATAAGCATCCTGATAAAGATGAACCAGAATGTCTAATACTGAAAAGCATGTTTTGATTGAAAAAACCCCAAAACAAAACCAACCAACCAACAAAAAACAAACCAAGAACAAAACAGCATCAGAAAAGCCAGAAACAAACATGTGAAGTAAGAAGAGGGAATACCTGGCTGGAAAGTTGAGAAAGAGGGTGGATTAGGTCATGGAGTTGGAGGAAATCTGTTTCAGTGGCTGCAGCAATTATTAAAGTTGATTTGCTGATGGAACAGATACTAAGTGTTGTGCAAGTAAGTTGTGTCTACAGTTACATGGCTTTGTACTGTAGCTGTGGTTCAGGGGCTTGAATTTTATGATTGTGCCTTAGCAACCCTAACTGTTTTCCAGTGTATGTTCGCTTAATTTACGGGAATGTAAGATTATTTAATACAACTGTAAGTAAAATGTAAAATGGGTACAAAAAAATAGTGTTTTTATTACCATGAATAATTAATCTGTGACCTCTATGGTGGTGATATTGTAATGTTAGAGAGATCTGACACTTGGTTGTGAGAAGGTGACTACGTCAAAAAGTTGGAAGGAAATTGTAGAGTAATTAGCCTTTTTTTTTTTTTTAATTTTTTTCCCCCCTCTCTTGAGCTTTATGTCTGGAAGTAGAACAAATTATACTTTAATACTTTAGGCCCTGAAAGAAACAGTCCCAACAATATAAATAGAAGTATAGAGCTATCAAAGGAAGTAATGAAAATATCATTAAGTAAAACTTAAACTGATTGTGTTTTTCTAGAGAGGTGCAATAAAATACCATTATATAATTAGGCAACTTGAGGAATAAAAACCAACTCTGGAGAATACTAGGCAGGCAAACCAAAACGATGCACATCTAGGGTATTCAGCTTATAATAAATCCACTTAAATATGCAGACAATATTATGGAGAATCCAAGAATACAACGTGACAACTTCTCCACTCAGGTTTCAAACTATAACCTATGTTTTAGCTTTTTTCATCAATGCCACTCAGGTCCATTCCAGTTTTCCCTTATTTCTAGGAAGAGTTTATGATTTAAGACAGCAATGCCCAGAATATTTCATTATTATTCCCTTCAGACTTTCTTGTACTTTCCTCTATTTCATCTAGCACTGACCATAGTACTGTAACGTCTTACTGGTCTAATTAGGGAGAAAACATCTCAACATCTTTCTGTTAAATGATAGTTAATAAACGTGAAGTGAAGCACATTTTTTCAAAAATTCTTTACTCTGTTCACAGGTATGTAATTGTGTTGAAACTACTTGTTCTAGATGGAAATAAATTTAATGTCTGTCTGGATATTTTAAGGTCAAAGAGCAGATATAATTTTCCCTATATAAAGTATTATATACACTTATAGATGTATTCACTAAACAAGCAAAATTTAGTATATAATGCATTGGTATATTGCTGGAAGCCTTTCACATTCTGTTTTTCTTGTCTGTCTAAATTTTCATTTAAGGGTAAAGATCACGTTTTGCTGGTGTTTTTTTGTTTGGTTGGGTTTTTTATTTATATTTCAGTTTTCAGCAAAAATTAGGCTAATAGAGTATTCATAGATGTTTCCGCTGTGCTTATAACCATTTTAATACATCCAGCTAAGGTCTGTAGAAGGATCTTTCAGTTAATCACATTTATAGAGAGGATTACTAATCCAAGTGCAACCAAAACCTACGAAGTTCAAATGGAAGAAAACAGTAATGTGAATTGCACGTTGTCTTGAGCACCATTGAAGAAACTTGCAGAATGATCACCTCATATTACTGGTAGTCTGAATTACCTAGTTTAGCTCCAGATGCAGTAAAACATGACTTTATAGAAGTATGTTTTGGTAGATGGTCAGTATGGAAGTTTTGTGCTGAATTTTGTGTGCCAGGTACTTACAATTGAAAATTTCATTGCTATACTGATTTATTCTCGTCTCCCTCCATGGCACTCTTCTAACTCTTACCACCTTCCCATCCCCTTATAACTCACTTTCTAAACACACATTGAAACAGAATTTCACAGGCAAGATCCTGGTTCTTGATGGAAAGAGTTGTTCTTTCTGAATATATGCAATTGATTCCAAATTGCCCCTCTAACAAATAGCTTACTAATGCTCTTTATTTCTCTTCTTAGGTTTTAGTATAAAAGCAGTGCCATTCCAGAATGCAATTTTGAACGTAAAAGAACTTGGAGGTATGGCATTTATTCATTTGCTTATGAAAACATGCAATGTCTAAATCTCATCATAACTGTCAGTAGTTTTAAATTGTTAGTTATTTTAAATTTTAATATGATAGATCAGTGCAGCTGGAGTTAAAAATCTCAGAAGATAAAGTTGAGAAAAGCCGTACAAATCCTGACCTCAAAAAATAAAGGGTAAAATGCAGAATGAATGGAAGGTGTGTGATGTATCTCCTTAACGTAATTTCTTGGATTGCAGTGATTAAGTTATACAGAAATACAAAATGGACCATAATTTTAGTATGGCTCACGTGGCAGCTCAAGAAAGTGTATGTTCCTTGTATTTATTGTATGTATAAATTTTTACTTATTAGAACTGGCTCAGGTAAATATGTGAACTTTTGTCAAAACCAATGTATTTACTGCACCACTGAAAGTGTTGCAGAGGCAGCCAACTTCTAATGAGTTATATTATTTGTGAACTGTTCTCTTGGTGGATTTATTGGATTTTGGAGCAATGGTTGTTTTATGGTTGTGGGGTTTTTTTTAAATTTTCTATAAACAGGCAACCTATTTGGCTCCGAATTCTGACTCTGAGTCTCAAGTGGCCAAGAGGTTGTTTGTTACAAGGAAGAAAACACTCTCCTGATGAGAGTTCTTGTGGAATCGAATGTTCTTCTAATTTAAAACCCACATAGATCCTCTTTAAATTCTAGAATTTTTGTGTGTCTTATTTATTATTTATGTAAATATAATAGATTTAATATTGAGGCTATTTATTGGATTTTTCAGCAAGGTTGGATCCTCTCTTAAATGATCTGGGGTAGAATTTGACTTGCTTCTTGAGGAAAGTTTCAGGAGGTCTAGTTTCATGATAGTTGTCTTACCTGAAATTGTTTCAAGAAGGCTTTGAGATAAGCAACTGTGGAAAGCATAGCATTTCCTCTTTACTTCCACTGGTCCATGGATTTAAACATACATATTCCTGTTTGAGCATGTATTCTGTAAAAAAAAACTCAGTAGTTTTCTTTCATAAAGGGACCACTCCTCAGGGATAGTGTAGATACTGCTTAAGTGTGTTATGTGCATAATGTGCACTTAGTCATAATGTCACTTTTTGGATTTTTTTAAAATAGGGTGAATCATTTGCAGTCTAGTTTATACATTCTGCTACCTAAGCTATATGAAATATATAATTCATGTAGGTAAATACAATTTTTAATCAAGAATTGAATCTGTGTATTCTATAGCAGATCCTTGTTAAAGTCTCTTAGCCTTTTCTGATCATACAACTTCCACTTTTGCAGGTATGTGTGTTTTGAGAAATCTTATCTTAGCAGAGGATTTTGACTAATGACAAGAAGTAATCCAGATATTTGATTTGTTTTTTTCATCCATTTATCTCTTCTCAAAGACAGAAGGATTGTCAGAATTTTTTACTGCATCTTTTCCTTTCTTTTTCCTTTGACTATGGGTGTTTGCATGCCTGTATTTAAAAATTACATAATCTGTTTTCTTCTGTGAATGTTGCAGAAAAATGCTAATTCTGTTACCTTTTCATTGTCTAGGTTAGAGAGCAAAAGCAAGCTTCCAAAAGTTTGTTTTCTTCCAAAAGTTGGTGGTTGCTAGTTGTGTTCCCCAGGACTCATTATGGGTCCCAGTTTTGTTTAATATCTTTATTGCTGATCTGAAACACAGGGATTGAGTGCATTCTCAGTTTGCAGANCTCAGCTGAGGGGGTGTTTATCCAGGAGAAAAGGAGGCTCAGGGGTGACCTTATCACTCTCTACAACTGCCTGACAGGAGGTTGTGGCCAGGTGGGGGTTGCTCTCTTCTTCCTGTCGACCAGCGACAGGATGAGAGGACACGGCCTCAAGCTGCACCAGCAGAGATTTAGGCTGGACATCAGGAAGAATTTCTTCATGAAAACAGTTGTTAAACATTGGAATGACTGCCCAGGGAGTCACCATCCCTGGAGGTGTTCAAGAAACAACTGAATGTGGCACTTAGTGCCATGATCTAGTTTACAAGGTGGTGATAGGTCAAAGGTTGGATTTGATGATCTTAGAGGTCTTTTCCAACTTAAATCATTCTGTGATTCTCTAGTCAGCATTTAACCTTTTAGCTGAGAAATGTGTTCCTGTTTGATGAGGGTAAAACCTGAGCTTTCTGGAGTAGGCATGGTTTCTCTCTTGCTCCTATATTAAAATAAAGCAAAACATTTTACATACATAATCACTTTTAAATTTTATTTTGGAATTTCTGCTTCTGATGTTGAAGAGAAGCCCATGGTTTTGTCTGATTGCCTTTTTTTCTTTTGTCTTATTCCTTGTTTTTGCCTTCAGTTTTTATGCTATTGTTATATAATTTCTGTTTACTGTAGTGTGGAGGTCTTGTCCAGACATTTGATCTTGCAAATTTGGAGGAAGGCATCTGTTCTTAACAACCACTGTCTGTTGTTACATATTATTTAGAGAGTGAAGTTCTATATAGTTTTAATTTTTGATGCTTTGTCTTTTTAGGTTTGGGTAACAGAAAGCTTCATATGTCATCATACAGTAACATATTAACAACCAATATTTAAAACACAGCAGAAGTTTTACTGCTTAAGGTTCTTATATTCAGCAGCCAAGCAGTTATGTGAAACAGATGCTGACTGTGTAGTATCCTTTCTGTTTCACTGAAATAGTATTCTTCCTTGAGGTCGAAGATGGTGCTAGTTTTTACTGTTCTGGTTGTATCCAAACCTGCTAATGAAGTAAGGCTTTATTTCTTTGATTCTGCAGGGATTGTAAATTTTCAGGCAAAATATGTAGAACATAGTCTTTCTTCTTTAATCTGTTCAAGGACTGATTGTCTCTCATGTTCCTTTAAGATTTAGAGACAGGGAGCAAAGTTTGTTGTGCTCTCTTTGCAGAAGTTTTTCTTTGAACTACACGATACTAGAATATTAACCATATTTCTGATTTTTTATTGTTTTTGTTTCCTAAGATAGGAACTTTCCTTCCTAACAGAAAATAAAGATTTTATCTAATTTCATAAACGGTAAATGTTTTGTTTAAAAACCTTGAATTTGATCCTGAAAAGGTAAGAATATATGTAGAGCTTTCAAATCTAACTTTAGGCTTTCTTGAATTACATGAAAAGGAAGTCTTCCTTTATTTGCTGACCAAGTTGAACTGCCTGTTCTCTAAGCTCCTGTTTTGCTATACCAATAATCCCTTCCTGATCCCCAAGAAACTAAATAAATTACCCTCTTTTTCCTCAAAAAGTTGGTATATAAGATAATATATATAATTTAAATTTATTGTGGAGATGTGCCATGCCATAGTCCACATTCTTTAAGAATGTACTATTACCAGGACAGTTGAAAATACCTCTCTTTATTATACAACTCAGCTGAGTAATGATATGGAAAGAAACTACAGTTGTGATGATTTCCTCTTATGGTGCAGTAATTTTTTGTGGGAACGAAGGATGAAACTGTGTGTGATGAACATAGAGAAGAGTGGGAGAAGATTGTAAAAATAAGGCAGAGAATAATGTTTGTTGTTCAGAAGATTCTAACAGTGTTTTGCTGAAAAAAGTTTGGGATGCTGAATGCTGAGGCTGGTTCTCAAGATAATAATGGAGGTGTAAAGGCAGTAGGAAGCTTTTTCTTTGGTTCTGACAAATTGCAACCTGGAGACACAGTTTATGCTGTAAAATGCTGAAATCACCATTTATTCCCTGCTTTTTTCAGTCATTTGCAGTTGTAATGCTGTTGAAACAGAATATGAAGTTGTGGTTTAGATATTTATTCAGGCCTATATCAAGATTTAAGGTCCATCCTGGTAGTTACATAAGAATTTCTAGTTGTCTTTTTTAGAATAAGTTATTTGATAATTTAGTTTAGTTTCTTGTAAATGCAGGCCTAGAAACAAGTGAGATGCCAAACACTAAGCCAAGTCAAATTTAAAAGAATTATTCTGGATGTGAGCAGCTCTTCATGAAAAGTTTAAAAATACTAATGGCATGCTATAGGGTTTAGTAATGTTCTCTCTTTTATTTATTAAAATATATTCTCATATGTTTGTGTTAGGTTTTGTGATAGACCCTAAAGCCATTTTCTCAAACATAGAGACTGCATATATGGGAAATCTCATTTAAGACAAAAATGTGTTAAGTGCTTAGCAAGAGCAGAGTGGTTAATATCAGGAATGCTCTTGTCTCCAGTTGGTTGAGCATGCCCAGGAAAAGAGATGAGAACTTGCCTCCCCACTCCTATTTCTTCTTAAGCTTGATTACCAAAGTCGTAAATTCACATTCTTAGGCCAGCTACATTAATTGTCTAGGTGACAGCTTGGGAACAAATAACTTTAAATAGGTTTGGTTAAACGAAGCATACGTATTTTGCCTTAATTTGGAAATAAAGAACAGCAGAAAAGAGAGTACGAGGAGAAGCCACACTGTTGTGCAGTCCAAGCTGATGGAAAATACGAACTTCTGGAGAAGACACCAACCTGCCTGGTGAAAAAAATGATGGACGAGGGAGAAAATGTTGCTCTATTAGAATTTAAAATTTAAATATTTGTGGGAAATACTTATCTTCCTTTGCTCTGTGAAGGTAGAGTGGAGTACTGAACACCATTCTAGCAACATAGCCTGTCAGAACAGCTAACATTTCATCAAGTTAGTCATCAGAAAATTGATCCCACAAGTAAATACCAGCCTAAGTCATCTACACAGGGATGAACTAACGCAAAGCAATAAAATCTCCATACTGTACTTGACTACAAGGCAGTTGACACCTCTATGAAATCTGATTATGGAGTACATGCAATGCCATCTGTGATATAGCTGCATCAAGCAGTTTACAGAATGTCTTAGCACATGAAATTTTTAGATGACCCTGTTGAGCTGTCCACGCTGTGAGTCGCGCAGAGACATTCAGCTTCCAAAAGCATTAAAGTTAAATCTGTTTGCTGTCAATCATGCTCAGCCTGCTGTTCAAATGGTGCTTAAACCCAGGCTCTGTCACATAGTTTCCTCATTTCATAGATAAGAAAGATCATTTACACCTGCTTATGGACCTCTTTAACCTGAATCCTGAGAAAGGAAATTGTGCTTTTTCTACAATTAGGTTTTACAGTGACAAAAGACAACCCACAGTTTGTTTCACTGCAAGTAGGAACCATGCAAGCATTGCCTATCACAGCTATGTAAATAGGATAAGCAAAACACAGAATTTCCTAGTTAAGCTTTTTGTGGGTGGGGACTGGTTGTTTTTGTTTATGAGATATTTTGTGGAGAGAAAAGCAGAACATTTGGTTTGCTTAAAAGTCTGTCTCCTGTTGGGCTTTCAATGCCATTTTCTTCAGGGAGAATCAAAGGATAGAGTGTAGCAGCCTAGTTAAGCATCAGAAATGATACAGCTATTTTATGAACAACTCCCCCTCCGAAGAAAAAAAAGGGAAAAAAAAGTTTAATCTTTGATTCTTAGACAGAAAGACCATGATTTTTTCAAAAGCTAGAGCTTTAAACTTCTGTGGGCCAATCAGTGCAAGTGCTAAACAGAAATACACAGCTTGTGCTAGCCTTGGTGCTTCTTTTGTATGCCTACTGGTTTTAAGTGCCATAGGGAAAGATGTGTTTCAAGGTTTATTTGAGGTTAGCTGCACTGTTAGCAAAGCTGTGACTGCAGCTCAGGGGAGGGTACATTTGAACCTTGCTGGGTGCTGGCAGCAGTTTTGCTGTGGAGTTGGGCTGCTACTTCTGAGATCCTGGCTGTCTCAGAGTCCTCTAGCAGATGTGGGAGAAGGACACAGATGGGGTAGTGGGTAGAGAGGAAAGTGGCAGAAGATTTTCTTGTTGCCAACATTCTTTGCTAGCCCTAGAGGACTTACTGTGTGTTTGTGGATTTAAAAAATGAACAACCCCAGACTCATTAAAAAAAAAAAAAAGAAGGGGGTGAGAATGCCTGTCTGTGCCACCTGCTGCAAACTATTAAATCTTCAGATATCAGGCTTAAATAGATGTTAAAGCATATTGCAAGGCACATATATCCTTCTCTTTGTTTTAAATTAATTTGTAAAATTTTTAAATGAAATTTATAACGAATTTTATGTTCTTGACTAGAACAGGAGATACTTGTTTCAAATTGCATGTTTTATTTTAACAGGGTAGTATAATACACACACCCAAGTAGATCAAACTGACTTTCTGCAGCAAGTGTAGATATAATGTTTTTAAAACTTCTAAGTGCTTGAAGCCTGAATGTTGTTCCAACATATTTAAATATCAGAGTAAGGTGGAGATTCAGAGTTGGGACCAGCACTTAGCTAATAAGGAAAATACTGAAGGCTTGACTTCCAGATTAATCCCACTGGGAAGGCCTGGAAGGCAGACAAGAGATGACAGTTTCCATAAACTTTGGTTTGATAAGAAAAATAAAATTAAGCATGATAAACTTATATGCATTTCTGATTTTGTATGTTTTGAATACAAAGGCAGAAATTTTTTTTCTCAACATCTTTTGTCTTTTTCTTTTTATGCTGTTTTTTCATATTGTAGTTGAATTGCTGCAGTGAATATAGCTGATTTGGCAATCTCAAAATGTTCCTGCTCCTCGTTCTGGGGAAAAAGTGCCAGTTTTCTGCTGCCATGTTTTGTGCATTGCAGGAGTGCACTGCCTGAAAGCCTGGAGAAAGGGATCACTTGGTCTTAGACTTCTAGGAAGCAGAAGTCCTGGGACTTTTGAATCTGGGGAAGGTTTTGGTTTAGGATCTGTGTTGTCACAGTAGCCATACAAATTAGCCATAGAATGGTGATGTTACATCCATGCAAAACTTCTGTTTCTCTGTGTGGATGTGTCTGTCAGATGGGACAAATTCCATGCACATTCATAGCAGGTATCTTATAAAGGATTTATAAATTTATTCATAGTAAAAGGGGGCTAACACATGGGAAAAAAAATCTGTATACAGTTTTTCTTCAAGGGTGGAATACTGGGAAACCTGCCCCAGATAGATAAGGAGCAGCCACATCTCAGGAACATGTTTCTGAGATTTCAGGCATCTTCTTGACTACTCAAGAAAATACATCAGTTTTACTTGTGAGGATATGATGGGAAGTGAAGTTAAAAACCCTACATAGATTTAGAAACAATTATTTTCCAAAGGTTTTCTTGGAGTGAGAGAGTAGGGTGTATTTACAGATTTTGCAAGAATGGATTTCTTTTTCCCTTCCCTTCTTTCTTACTCCCCCACTCATGGGCCAGTGTTTCTCACAAAAATATTTTGTGGAATAGTCCTTGGCATCTTTTCACCTTTACGCTTTATTAGAAATGTTCTGTTTAATATCAGTAGAGGAATTATCTTTATAATATTTTAATTACGTGTAAAACCTTCAAAGGATGTAGGTGTCTTCATTTCAGGTTAGTGGATGATGTGTTTGAAATGGTAGAAAAGCTATTTGCAGCCTGCATTTTTTTTATGTCCCCAAGTTAACTGTTTTCGATGGGAAGAAAAAAAAAATGTTCTTCCTTCCATTTGCAACTATAACTTCTCCAGACCTGTGATGTATTTTGAGGTTAACAAGAGCTTTCAGTTGCAGACTAGACTGTGTTGAAGCAAGGGCTCTGTGACATTCGTTGTGCTCTCGATGGAGACTTGCTGCAAGTCTGACAAGTAACAAATTTGAGACATGTAAATTTCTTTCAGTGAATTTTTTCTGTAATGCTGTGTTCTGTTCTCCTGAAAGTATGGAAAAGGAGGGAATTGAAGGTAGCCTCAAACCACTGTGAATGAAGATGTAAATAGAAGTATTCATAGCTGGAAGGAAGATTTGCAGCTTTGTGTTTTGCATAATATTTACAGGAGTGTGTACTAGTACTTATGTGTACTGGTTCAGGTGCATGTTAAACTGCACATAACTCAAAATCTTCCTCCCAGCTCCCCAGGGGTAATGTTGGCACTGATACAAATAACTAACAGTGTTAATACGGGCACACTGTTCCTTTGACTGATGATAAAGAAAAAATATTTATTTGATATTTAAAAATATTAAAATGAACGTCTTTAAAATTATAGTTCATTGAGTAAACCTGCCCTGTCGTAATACTAAAAGGTTGGGGTTTTTAATTGCAGCATCCTGTCATTTTTCTGCAAGGAGGCGTTTTTTTTTTTTCCTGTTATAAAGTGATTCAAGCCTATGTTTGATTGAATACTATTTTTTCTTTTAGAATAAGTGGTGTGATTGTGTTGTAGTGTGGGTTTTGCTGGGTTTTTTTCCCCTAGTTTATTTCTAAATTGCGTGTTTCAGTCACAACACAGGACTCAACCCACTCCTGTAAGTTCCTTCATTGCTGAAGGAAACAAATCATATGCTTAGCCATAAGTAGTGGCTCCTGCTTGTGTTTGAGGAAGCTGTTACCCTGAATATCACGTTTATTGAACCTGTCACATAGCATGTTCCTTAGATCTAATGTAAATTTTCTTTTTCTGATGTTTTGGAGTTTTTTTTTTTTAATTAATCTTAGTTTAGTCTGTTTATTGTTTGAAGAAACATGCATATAGTGCAAAGCTGTCAGAGAGCAGACTGACAAACCTAAGTGCTTATTCTATGTGTTACTATTGTTTGATGGGATGGTTCCTGCTTTATCACATCAGTCTTCTGAGAGTCTAAGGATGTTTAATGGATACACATTATATTCTGGATTTCCAAAGAACTCAGACTTTGAATCTTCCTGTCTTTGAAACCTTTGGAATAGATGAAAAAAAAAGAAATTAATAGGATAGTTTTTCTGAACTGCACCTAAAAACTCCTTGCTTTCTAAGGCTGCATTTGTCATGCCACAAAATATGATGGCTGAAACACTATTCATAGGCAAGTGTTTCCTGCCCAGGATAACTCCACTCCACTGCTCTGAGGAAACAAGCTGAGAGCAGATTCTATTCCCTGGATATGAAGAGTTAAGGCAAGAGAATATCAGGTTATTTGTCTTGTAGAAATTGTGACTTCCAGCTGCTGATAGCTTATTGATGCCAAGAATTATTTTTCAAGTGCATTTGCCAGAAAAATGGTTTGAAATGGCAACCTAAGGTAGGTGCTTTATCAGTCTTTTTTCTTGTCTGCTTAGTACAAATTATTTTTATTCTTAAATCTCAGGCTGTGATTTCCTCAGAATTGAAATGTAAGCAATTTCAGAGCATGTCATTAGAGTAATGGAAGATTCCAAGGAAAATACCAAGTTTCGTGGGATGTTGTAAGTTAGTTCTTATAACTATGCCATGGTGACTGACCAGGGCTGGAGAGAAGAGGACTGCTGTACTTTGGTGGTGTTTCTTTTGGGGCAGTTGACATGGAGAAGCAAAATTGAGCTGCTAAAGAACCTGAACCAAAAAGAGAGGACCATAAGGTCAGCAAATAAGTGTACTCCTTTTCTGGCTTCAAAATCCCATGTAGGGATCCATGAGCTACTTTCTTCCACGTGCCTGGATACAAGAGGTCAAATGCTCTGCACTTCACCACAGTTTTTCTGTTTAGAGTGAGTATGGTTACAAAGATAAGATTCAGGTTCTAGCAGTGACATGTGGTTGAATAGCAGCTGACTGATGCTTAGAGTAAATAAGACAGATGTTATGTTGCTAGGAAAAAAAAAATGTTCAAAGAACTGATCATGGTCTTGGCCTTTAAGTTCATCAGAAATGATTCTCTACTAGTTTTTAAAGTAATGTGATACTTCAGATGCCTGTGGCACTGCTGTGTGTGGCTATGTAAATAGTGTCCCTCTGGCAATGTGCTCTACTTGGTTCTGAAGTAGACAGCTGTTCAGAAAGACTGGGGCATCTCACAGATGCTATAAAATGCTTTTCAAGGACAGTTGACAGATATTTGTGTGCTACAGAAACACAGAACTAGCTTTCAATGCAATCCCTCTTCTGTATATATAATAATAATCTTCAGGTGTTGATGATAAAATAAATAAAACATCCATCCTATTTCTGCATTGTTATTTTGAGTCTGGTTAAATTAACAGAGAAATTAAGCAAGGTCTTGACTATGTCCTGTGACCATTTGCCTTTAAGTAGTCAACTCTGTAGATCTCTTGCAGAAAAAAAAAGATTAGATATGACTTCAGTATTCTAAGTAGGAAGAAGTGTGTGTGTTTTTGTGTTGACAGTGTTTGTGCTTGGTGCAGATACAGGAACAAAGTGTTCAGAGTTCCAGTGTGACTGGTAAAAAGACAAGCATAGCTCCATTAGACGAGATTTGAATACTCTTCAGTTGCCTTCCTAAATTAGATGGAGCGAATGTTTATTTCTTCACTTCTGTTAGTGACTGTCTTTTGTTGTTGCACAATTTGTAAATTAAGTTAATATTTTAAGTGTTGTATCAATGTTATGGTCATTATGTTGCATTTAAATCTCATTATGTTGCTCAGAAATTTTGTATCATTTTGTTTCACTGGAAAGTAGAGTTTTGTTATTTTCAGCTCTTCATTCTTGTATATATATGGGAGTTCACGTCTCCCTGTCTCAAAATAAGAAAAGTATCTATAAAAGGTACCTTCAGCACATTTCTGCAAGTCACTGTCTGGCAGACATGTCAAGTTTTCTGCTAGACTATTGCTGCTGCTGTTCACTGTTTAGTGTTTGTCCCCATGAGTGTAGTGCCAGATCCAGACATACAAAGAATAGCCCACATCCAAATCATAGTTTAGATAGTTTGACAGCTGTCAAATACAATTTTTTTCCCCCTACCTCATTGCTACAACATATGCTGCTCTCCAGGGGAGACAAAAGCTTTCTGTTGATAACCTTAGTGATTGGCTTCTGCTGAGATGGCTGAGTGCTGCTGAACTGTGTCCTAAAAATTACTGTGGCATATAAGCCTATACAGTCTCTCATGTGTCTACTGTTGGGCTCTTCCAGAATCCCTAGTGTGGTTGACAGAGCAAAACTAGTTGAACTGAATGCCTTTGCATGTTGTCACCATAGCTCCTCATTCAGTGTTCAACTCACTATTGTATCATCATTCTCCTCATTAAGTATCTAATTACTTTAATAGGCTTTCCTGACACCTTTTTTCCCCAATTATGAAGTGGTTGCCTGATGGTTTGGAGATGAACGGGAAGACCTTATCATGCTCAGAAATGAGCAACTGCTGTGACAGAAGCTGCAGGTTATGACAAGGAGCTGCAGGGCAAAGTGAAAAAGAATGGGTAAAGGTTTAGGTGTAAAGTGCCAAGATATTCCAGTGAAAAGGTAAAGGATTAGGCTGTGTGGTACTGCAAGCATGGGAGTTCTGCCAGTACTCATTAATAGAGCAGAAGCTTTAAGGGAGGAAAGCTGCATTGAGTCTACTTCCTTCCTTATTTAAACAACGTGGATTTGACGTTTGTGTGCATTTATGTTGGATTTTTTATTGCTTTTTTTCCCCTTTTTATTATTTTAATGATAGTTAGGAGAGAAAATTTAGATAATTATTTTGATCATTCTAAGTAGATGGTTTACTTTCAAATTAAATTTGTTAAATTATTATTGTTTTAATTAATTCTCATTATTGTCTTGAAAGGAGCTGACAATATCAGGAAATACTGGAGTCGTTACTACCAAGGATCCCAAGGGGTAATATTTGTACTAGACAGCGCCTCCTCTGAAGATGATCTAGAAACTGCTAGGAATGAACTGCATTCTGCTCTCCAGCACCCGCAGTTATGTACTTTGCCGTTTTTAATACTGGCCAATCACCAAGACAAGCCAGCAGCTCGTTCAGTACAAGAGGTATGTTAATGTGGCAGCTTCTTTACTGTTTGTATTTACTATCTGCACACCAGTGATCTGCTATCACTTATTACTCTTCCTGGTTAAGGACTTGCCTCAGTTTCTTCTTTACTGTAAGTACGCAGACCAAGAACAGTCCCAGTCCCTAAAAACTTAGTCCACTGCACTCTATACAGGCTTAGTTGTTCTGGAAAACAGACAAGTAATACTTGGATGCAAACAGATCTTCTGCTTTCACCATATTTTGCTTAAGGGAGAAAAGATGTTTTTAAAACTACTCTTACGAAAAGCTCCTGGGACAGTGATTTTTTTGTTTAGCTTGGGTTTTTATTTGCTATTAGTTTTAATTTTGCACTGTTCCATTACTCCATTCTTTTCTACTGCTTAAAGCAATACATTGTGGCCATAGGTTGTCTTTTTTGTGTAAAAGCTTTTTTCTGAACTGCTGTGTACTGGTGTGAGGTCAGAGCTGCAATTCCTGTTCTGAAGTCCTTAATTAGTTCTGATCTTTCTGTTCCAAGGAGTAATGTTTTTGTCTAATTTCTAGCTATCACACAATAAATTATATAGTTATTCTATTCAGTGTACCTTTTGCCCTTCAGTTTGTGAGAAATTCATCTTGTCTACATTCATATCATGTCAGATACATTTGAGGAAATGCTGAAAATTACTTCTTCTGAAATTGTAGGAAGAAGTTAAAATCTGGTTGTGTCATTCTGTTCATAAATGTCATTTAAAGGACTCCTCCTCTTAAAGACTATACGTGAAATCTGTTCAGTAAGTGCAAGAGAGTGAAAACTGTTTCAGCACCTTAACGTGTTGCTGCTTTGTATTTAAACTTGATTCTTTTGTAGGTTGGCTAAAATACAAAGTTTTAGACTTTAAACTCAGAACAAACTGATCTGTAGAGTTGCTGCCCTTAGCACAGTATAGTTGAACATACAGTCTTTACTTCTCTATTGCTACTTATGCCTCCTTTCTTAGTCAAAAGAAATTAAGCTTATTATTAAGCTTAATAATAATTAAGCTTAATAGTAATTAAGTGTTAAAAAGTGGTGTAAATGTGACTGGAGTATAGCAAGTGGTTTAATATCAGAAGAGATTAAGTGACAGCTATGTAAACTACACTGTAAAATGTTTTTTTTAATTGTTGGTCCTTTTCTCTGAGAATTCGTTCTTAGGAAAAAGGAAAAAAAAGGAATTTGTATTTAATATCAAGTTACATAAATAGGTAAAGGATACTGATGCAGAGATAGAATCTACAAGTTCTAGGTCTTTTTCATATAAAAACAGACTTAGAAAGAGATAATGAATATTTAAAGGAAATGTAATATAGATTTTGATATATAAGTTTAATAATTTGGCATAGTTTCTTATACAGCATGAAAGCAAAGCATGCAGTCCTAAACCTTGCTCTTAAAAAATGACAATATGCTGAGACACAACTGATTTCATTTTATCATCCAAATGCAGTCTATGTGACTTGGCTTTAACATTTTTCGTAGAGCAATACAGATTACATTTTTCATCAACAAGAGTCCTGTTTCTTACAAGATTTAAGTATTTCTTATTTTAGTATACTTTTCATTTTTAAAGTGGCCGAATTTGGTTCAATGTTAGGTGAGTTTTTCAATAGCAAATAAAATTTAAGACATGTTCCTTGTCCAATTTCATATTAATAATTAATGCAATGCCAGTTGGTTTGCTTTATAGCAAATTATACTTGTAACTCTCTCATTTTGCAGCTGAGCCGATTTGGATAGACTTCTGGGCCTGAACTGAATTTTTTGTGTATTTAGAGTTAGCATTTCTTTTTTTTTATTGGCAGTACCCTCATTTTCACCTCATTCTTCAT
This sequence comes from Platysteira castanea, assembly GCA_013397175.1. Classification (NCBI taxonomy): domain Eukaryota; kingdom Metazoa; phylum Chordata; class Aves; order Passeriformes; genus Platysteira; species Platysteira castanea. The sequence continues at coordinate 140,528 of VYXC01009201.1, forward strand.
TACCAGTTGCTTGACATGTCAGTAGGGTAGTGGATCTCTATATGCGTACAATAGCATTTAAGTAGGTTTCTACTGTGTGCTTTAAAAAAAAGAATCTTGCCGTTTATTATCATAGCAGACAAGTCTTGATTGCTTGTGTGAGTGTGTACGAAATGCAGAATACAACCATTTTGTTAAATGTGCACAGCACATATCTGTTTTCAGGAAAAAACCTACCTACCCTGTATCAAGAGCTCAGTGATTTTGAAATTCTTTACTTAAGAATAGTAGAAAGTAAAATTAAAAGGAGGGAAAAAATGAGAATATCATAAAGTTGTTACAAAGTAGAAGCCTTCTTCAGTCATTTTTAGTGATGATAAGATGGTAATTTCTTGCTTTCCTAAAGGCTTAGCTGTGCAGTTGTCCTCATTATTGAGATGTGGAATAGATGTAAAATGATGAATCATAAGACCTTTACCAATATCAAAACTTTATTAAGGGTTTCAAATATATCCTATATCAAATACTTTTTAAAGTATTTAACAAATGTAATATGTCAAACATTGAGAGTTTTTTCAGACATTTTTGCAGAACTAAGTCCATTAATTATAGGTATTTCCTTGATTTTTTTCATGTGTCAGAAGAAAGATGAATCACAGTTGAAATTTAAAAATACATATGCATTCTTTTAGTCAACAAATTGCCTTTCTTTATGGGTATGAAAGGACTCCTTGGAATATAATTAAGGAAAATGTCTGAGTTAAGTGGTGCATAATAGGAAATGTAGAAAAATATTTATCTATAACAAAAATTCTTCACAAAACTGTGCAAGTGCCAACCAGTTTCTGACAGCCAACAGATGTTAGTTATATTTATTGTTGAGAAGTACAGTTGCTTCAGTTTTTCAAAATGTTGACTTTATTTAATGGGGTTTTCTCCTTGCATTGCTTAGGTAGAAATGATATTGTAGAACCTGCATGCTGTAAGTAATAAGCAACGTCATGAATAGCTCAAATCACAGCTATAATAGATACTTGCAAAAATATCCAAATAACTTACTTAATTTATGAAATGCAATTTAACGTAATTCATTTTGCAGAATATACTTCATGTTACTGAGGTGACCAGGGAAAATTACAGGAGAAGCCAAGCTGAAATACTAATCAGTAAATGTAATCCTTTTTTCCCCAAGTTCAGTTGCTGGTTAGCTGTTCCCTGGTTATATTTTGATTTTAAAATGAAATCAAGAGAGTGAACTTGAAATTTCATTGTAGAAACTATAAATGAAGATGTCCTTCATATTTCTCTTACACAGACTTCCATGGTGGTTATTGATCTTCCCATGTCCAAGATATTTGTAGGTTGTTTTGTTTTTCCTGTGATAATAGTACTTATTTAGACGTTTTCAAGTATCTGCTAAGTGATTTCAACTAAGCTGTGCTGAAATAAAGACTGCGTATATTAACTAGGCTGTAAAACTGTTACAGTTGTATTTGACTCAATAGGTTTGCTCCAAAATAATCTTGCTTCAGATTAAAATTACAGTAATGAAGAATTAATCATACGTAGGTCAGTTCTGATTGTAGTTTTGGAAACCTTAAGAAATAGTAAATAAAAATTTTTATAAATGAAAAATAAATTCAGTTACTCAGCATCTGAGGGAAGATGGTGGCATATCAGTTTCGCCATGGTTTCCAAAATACAAGGTGCAGTTCCAAAACAGTTTACCTAATTATATGTTTTTTTAAATAAATATCTTGCTGATGGAATGTGCTTTTTCTTTTACACACAAGAGTACTTTTGATTATTGAAACTGGTTTTGATTAGTGAGATTTCTGTTACAGGCTTAAAATATTGCAGGACAATGATGGTGATAAAAGTGCTTCAAATGGCTTTGAAAGGGAACAGGCATTACTGTGATTATCAACTTGTTGATTTTTATTTTGGAATGTCTGCTACTTTGTATAACAGTATCAGAAGCAGGATAGTGCAGTGATTCTTCTGAGTTAACCAGTGTGCAGAGAGAGCCACTTTTCTTCCAGATCAGAGTAATATTTAGGAGCTGTGTATGTTGGAAGTTGTTGATAGCCACTATATTTTAAGAGCAAGCTGTTGTGGACTCTTGTTTGAATGTGTTCAGGACTGCTGGAAGCTATAGAGGACTGGCCAAAGGGGAAACCAAATTGAGCTAGTTTTTCCAGTTTACAGCGGGTGAAGCAGCTACTTGTTTGGCAGTATGTTGACTTTGGGGTGTTTCTTTTTTTGTATTTAAGGCTATTTTTAAGATTTTAGTTGCACTAGATGATCAGTGTAGGTCCACTCCATTTGAACTATTCTATTCTAAGACCATATATACGAACACATTCATAGAGTGTAACCTGTTGGTGGGTTTTTCTTCAGTTATCCAAAAATTCAGGCAAATCATACATATCTTTCATGTGTTTAAGTTGGTGACCACTTGAAAACTCAAGAGAAATCACTGAAGATCTGTTCTAAATTTCCCTTTAAAAAAATACTGGAACTTTTTGATATAGACGTAATATTTAACAGTGAATCAACCTATTCTCAGCCTATTTTAAGATTATACTGTTGTTTTAAATATGATTGTCAGGAAAAAAGTAGTGTGGAAAGCTTGTGCTGACCATAAGTGCTGTTTCTTTTCTTGCAAACAAAACCTTACTTTAAAGTTGAATTGATGGGAGCATGAAACTCCACAGGAGAGTCATTTTGATTTTTCTTTTTTCTTTGATAGAGCAAGATTTTAAAAACCAGTATTTTTTAATTACAAACAGTATTTTCAAAATTGAGTGTGAAAGGTTCATTGCATATTTACATCGATTGTGATGTATTTATCTATTTGAGAATATATGGATTTTGAATTGCTGACAGTGTTTAATTGTATCTTCTGCTAGCAGAATAGTGGAAGGTGACTCTCTTTCTGAAAAGAGCCATCTTAGGGCTGTCAGGGCTGTTATCTATTCTCTGCCAGTTTCTTCTCTGTTGTTTATGTCTAGAAATAATTTTGTAGATAAACAATGTCTTCTTGAAGCCTTAAATATCTTAAAGCTAAATAACCTTTGCAGGAGAATACTCAGGTTTGCCAGCATCTGTGGGGGCTCTTACTAGTGGTGGGGATCTGGAGCACTCTAGAAACTGGGCTTTCTGGGCCTGCCAGTGGTCTAAATTGGCTGTGTATGACAGGCTCAATTCCAGGATGTAATCACTTCTTTATATTTCAGTGTCTTTGTACTGTTTTTCCATAGTTCATGCCGTTTGTGGTTTCTGCTAGTTAGGGGAAAATGGTTTCTTTTTGGAAACCCTTTCAGTGTATGAGTTATAGATGTCATTACTTGCAATCTGAAAAACTGCATTGAGCAGTGACACCTAAAGAGGTTTAGCTTCAGAGAGTATACAGTATCTTAGCTAATGGTTTTGAGCAAGTATTTTCTTCAGGGGCACGTACTACAAAAACTTAGCCTAAAACCAAGAGAGAAAATGAAAGTTTTCTCTGCAGTCTGTCCCATCCTTACCCTGGTCAAGCCTCTTGAATCTGAGTTTTCAAAGACTAGCTGTTGCAACTCTGTGTACTTTATGACAGGGACATCAAGAGCAAAGTTAAATCGGGGACAGATTTTTGGTTCCTCAAGAAACTGTTTCTGAGATGATTTAGCTTCAGATTACTGCAGTAAATAGCCAAAATATAGATTCCTACCCTGTTTTGAGATCATAGTGACCTTAGTGACCTTAATATTTGCAATCCCCTCACTGCAAATACTTCTTTTTCGTCCAAGGTGTATCCCCTGATATTTGAAGATTGTTTTGGAGCTGGACTCTCCTATTTTGAGTATTGGCTGCTTTCTTCGCAACTGTGGCCTTTGAGGGAACAGAAGAGTTATATGTCAGACTGCAGTTATGAACACATTTGCAGGAGAGGAGAATATTATTAAACTGGTGTTCAGACAATATTAGTTTTGCCCTGTTTAGAACAGTGCAGAAGTAAGTCCTATTTGCATGTCTCATATGCACTTCCAGTCTGATTAAAAACTTCTTCATACCTATTAGGAAGATGATTTAGATATGAAAGGATGCTATAATTAAAATAATATATATAAAATGTAATATTAAAGATAAGCAATTAAAGTAAATGTGAGTAGATCCATATCCTAGCTAAACATGAACAGCAAGGAATTTCATACAGTTGCAAGACTGAACCCAAACAATAACCGTACCTTTTCTTTACATGAATTTGTGTTTCAATTATGTTTTAAAATAAACAAAGCTATAACAGATAAAATTGTCAATATATTTTCATTAGATAAAAAGATGAATTGGTATGGCTGATCATTTTTTTGATTAATAATATTGCTTAGTACAGCTTAATATTGCTGTCCCAGTGCATGTGGGACAAAGAAACAAAAACTTAACAGGGAGAAGTCCTTCCCTGAGTAGTAAATTCTAGTTGTGCTCTTGGCAAATACATAAGTCTGCAAGGAAATTAGTTCAAAGACTGCCTCTAGAAACTCTGATTTGGAATGATGTTCCTGAAGATACCAAAACAAATGCTTGAGCACACCTGCAAATGTGCACATATTACACAATGTACAAGGACATAAAGAGTAGGAGTAGAGTAGCTAAGATGCAGGAGTGGAAGTGCTGTCCACTTGCACCAATTTCACAACATCAGACTTTACTTAGAGAAATAAATCTTGTGAATGGCCCTTTGTAGCTCATGGTGCCAGGTACAGTTCTGAAAAAAAAGCAGCTGCATGTCTCAGGGTAGATTTTGAAGAGTATTGCTGTATATAGTTTTGAGTATCAGACATGGATTTTTACAGCACTGTTTGGGTCTTCAAATGCTTGTTTTATATGTATGTAGATGGCAAGTACTTCGAGTACTTCTTTTATCAGCAGTATTGGTTTGCTTGCCTCTTCCATCTTTCAGGTGTGACAGTCTGACTGTATGGCCATGGGATGAACTGGTTTGAACCTAAAAATTGCTTAACTACCATCCTTCATCAAGGTCTTTAAGTAGACTTGGATGAGAAGACAATTGGATAAGTTGGCGTACAGGCACAAGTAAGAGGTGGGAGGATGGTGTAAAATTAGAAGTTGTGCAGAAGGTTGGAGGTGTGGAAGTCTAAAATCCAATGGACTTGAACCCTTCTACCTACCACCTTACTTCTCGTGCTTTTTTTTATCCCCCTATGCTGGACCCCAGTAGAGGAAGATTATACAGGGAATACTGGAAAATAATTTTCCCTCTTAACAATGAATGTTCTAGACTAGATGTCCAATTACTTTTACTGGACTTGAGAAAGAGATAGGAAAGAAGCATTTATTTTCACTATGTGCTTTGAAAATTTAGTGTCTTTGTTGATTTCCAAGCAAAGAAAGAAAAGAGAATATGTCATCCAAAGAGAAGGAGTTGGCTGCACTTGCAGAATTAAACACTAAAGGTAGAACACGGTCTCTATAAATAAAAAGCAAATCTATGAGAGAAAGTTTTAAATGCTTTCAGATACAAATCTGTATTAATAGTTTAGTAAATGCTTTTCATAAATATTTGTATACTTACAAATCCTTATATGCTATTCAGTAAAGACTGTTGGAGAAGAGCACAGCTTTTTACAGTTCTTTGTTAAACCTTTTTTTGCTTGGTCAAACGTTGGTGCATTTTAGTAGACAATTACATGAAATCCTGAGGCCTGTTGGATACAAATCTGACCACACAATTATTATGATCCTTTTGAGTCTCTATGTCTGTGATATTGCTGTTCTGGGGAATTCTTGAATGCTCAAAAATTTAATTACTGTTAGTGACATCTTACATGAACAAGAGAAGATGTATTTCTTTCAGAATTAATAACTATTACAAATGGAACAAAATAGTGGCTATATAACTACTTTCTAAATATAACTCTACCATTTTAGCAAAAATGGTCTCAGGATCAGTTGAAAAAAGAATGGAAAAGTATTTAGTAATGCATTGGATCAAGTTTGTGAAAACTCTGCTATTGTAAAAGTGATTTAGTATGTGTTTTTCTTTCAAACATCCATCTTATATGTATTAGAATGAAATCTTGAGTTCAATAATATGAGCTGCTGCTTTTTAAAACATGAGGATTTATCCTGCTCTTCTATTTTTTTTTAGTGCTAAAATAAGTTTGCTGATTAAAGGTAAGTTAAATATACTGTGAACCTTGTACCTAGCAAGGAGAAAGCTCATTTTGTGTAGTGGAACTACATAATTTATATTTGGTACTCATTATAACAGAGGTAAATTTAAAACAAAATGTTTTTCAAGTTGATCATGATCGCATAATTTTCATTCTGTTAGAGTAGGTATGCAGTGTATGAAATTAATTTCTGGCCACAGTCCATTCTGCAGGAATTAGACACTCACGCATGGGAAATCATGACAAGCATCTTTATTGGTCATGTCAGGGAAGTTCAACAATAGCAGGAGAAAATCTATCCATTTTATATCTACATAAGTATTTCAAGTTGGATTTTAGTTATGTGCCACAAAAGTAGAATATTTTCAGCTGCGTCAGCACGACCACTGTGATGCAGTGTAGATTAATACTATCAGTAGTTACCGACGCCCTGAAGACCTTGCTGGGAATATGTATATGCAGAGTTTCTTAAAACCTGCATCAGATGGAACACGCGCAGAGCTCAGCCTGAGTATGAGAGGCTTTCTGTTCCTTATGAAACTCAACATTTCTGAAGATGCTTGAGGAGAATTTCTCTTGAATATGAGCTGCAACATGAGGGAAGGCAAACCTGAAAACTGAGGCATCACTGGCCTGTCAGAGGCTGAATCTCCTTTAGACATTGGAGCACAAAATTCCTATTAGCAAAAACAAACCATAAACCTCTGGACACAAAGATCTTGGAATATTTGTGAGAATTCATGAAACAATTATGTGTTTCCAAGTGACAGGATGGGGAAAGGATCATCTTTGCATCAGTGTTGTGGATGTTACTGAAACAATGCTACAGTTGTCAGAGGCTAGGAAGGAAACACATACTATTGTAAGGTGAGATTAAATTCCTGCCTATCCACTCTCAGTTTTGAACTAATTTTTTTTTACCCTGGGATTCTCTCAATCCATTGTGCTCCTGGAAAAATCTTGGGTGCTCTCTGGGTGTGACGGAAGCCAAAAATCAAAGATTATTATGAGCTTGATTGCTGGACAGGACACTGTTGTTTTTGCAAATGGAATGAACCAGAGATAAGGAGTAACAGGAGGAATGGAAAGGGACTGGTGACAAGTCTCATGCACCTCTTTCCCCGTTACTTCCCAAGACTTAATGGGAGTAAAACAGAAGAGATGAGTAGAGAGCGTTCTGGGGTTCAAACAAAAATGAAGAATGGAATGGAGTTCTGTAAATTCAAAAGTAGTGAAGGGCCCCACAGTTCAGGGATGATGAGGATGCAGTACTCTGAGGTTTTGCTTAAAGAAAATTGGACCCATTGAAGGCCTTCTTCTATAGCAATATAGGCTGAGAACAGTGTTCATTATTTCCTCAGAAACCACTTCTGTTCAGTGCATAATGACATTTGGTTCAAAAAGAGGAAACCATTTTCCCATCCGCTTCTTGCAGTGATTCAGCAGCAGATGCAGGCATGCTTCTGAAGAAACATGAATTATCCACTCTAGCATCTGGGAACAATCGTCTTCATAAGACTAGAAGCGGGGTTTTGAATATAGCGACATTATTCTAATGATGATTTGTTGGTACTGCAGCATATCATTAGTCATGCTGGAATCTTTAGAAGCGTAAATGTTTTCTCAAAATAGTTTAAATGTTTAGAAAATCTATTACAGCAGTATGACATGAAACAGTAACTTCTGTTAGAATCTGAACAGCCTGAAATTTTGAGTTAGTCTAGAAAAGACCTTTCCGAACAATCATACAAATTAACGTATTTTTTTAAAAAGGCAAATTTAAGCAATTTTTTTACTTGAAAAGATCTTCATTTATTATCCAGACTTACACACGTCATCCTTATATTTTTTCCTACTGTTTTCAAAAATGGAATATTGACAGCGTATTGAATAATCCGTAGGTATGACTACATATTTCTCAATGTCTTTGATTTTTTTGGTTCTTTTCTTTACAATAGCTATATTTAGTTGTTTAAATTCTGATTAGATGCAAAGTTGCAAGGGTCAGAAAGCCTATGCTATATTAATTCTGTCTTAAAAGTAAAGACTCAGTATTAATGTGGGGGCATCTTTAAAATTAATGCATGCTGAAGTTTCATTTCAAGTACTAATACACAGTGTGGGGCATCTATCAAACTGATAAAATAAAAAACCAGCAAAAAGCCCAACCTGCATTAGTGAATGAGTTTTGCTTAAAAGACTGTTCATTTCATCCACACATATCTGTAGAGGTGGATAATTGTGATTACTGCAAATACTCTTACATATTTGCTACAGTTGCATTGTTTATTTAAAAATAAGTTGTTCCATCTGTCTCTCTGGTAATACAAGCTTATTCTGTAAACTTTATTTCAATATTTTTTCATAATATATTATCACAGCACTAATGGTTTTTATGTTGCTCTGGTAATAAGTGCTAGGAAAATGTTTACTACATTACATGAAACATTTAAGTACTTTAAGGATTTCTTTCTTTTGATTTCCTATGGCCTTGTTCTGTTGCAGTAATGCTTTTACAACACACCATGTATTAACTACAAATATACTACAAATATTCTATTCCAATTTGTTTACCTTTGCTTCTTGCTCCTAATTATGCCTTTACTCATGGCTGAGGGTAAAGGGAGTAAGAGATTGAAATTTGAGTTACTCTCTAGGGCAGGAAAAGAAATCTTTTCAGACCTGTAAACAAAAAGATGCTCTGTCACCAATATTGCAGGAAACAATCAGATCCCTTTACCTGCAACACTGTCTTCATTAGTGACACAATGTATGATTGTTGTGTTAGAAATACATAACTCATTTTGAATAAGCAGAGTTATATGTGTGATATCTATAATCTGTGTGTGCACAGAACCTTGTTAAACAGTCAGTACTCTTCATTGAGTAGTTTGGTCTGTTCCATGTATCAAAACTTATTACTTAAAATTATTACTGTATTTCAAATTTTTGTTGTTGTTGTTGTTGTTTGGGCTTTTTTGTTTTTGTGGTTGTTACTAATAAATTGACCCATGTACTTAAAAGACAAACAGAGGCTACAGAAATGGTACTGCACATTCTTGAAGTATTGCACGTGCCTGCACATCTGTCATGTATCAGGAGGGTTCAAACTATGGAGTTTTGCTTGACTACCTTTTTTTTGTGGATATGCTACCTGTATCATTTCTCATGAAGTTCAGAATGTATGGTTTGTTTAAATTAAAGTCATAATTGAATGAAAATTGATGTTGACTCATTTTGGAATAGTACAGTATTTATGAGATGCAGAGAAAAACTCCAATATCTTCCATTATTATTCCTCTTGCTAATTTTCTTAAAAGTAAGTTTGAGTTTTATGGAAACCTCACTCTTAACATTTTAAAAATACTCTTACTCTTATAAAATCTTCTGAAAAACAAGAAAAATATTTTAAAGCCAAAATGGACTGTTGTTAAAGGGGGGAAAAGGCTTAGTATCTTTCTATTCTGATTTATTATACAGAAGGCTGTTTTTTTACAAAAAAGGGCTTTTTTTTTTT
>VYXC01009201.1:150211-161916 GCA_013397175.1 Platysteira castanea
TTTTTTTTTTTTTTTTTTCCTTTTTTTCCCTCCACTATTCTCAGTCTCTTTTGATCATTGATCTGGGTGACCCCACGCTCAGGGGTTTTTTCTTCATTTGACATGGACAGATTTTTGAAGTATAGCTCTCCTTTGGGAACCTCGGGCAGTTCCACTTGACTAACCTGTGATCTAATGAGCAGTAATGCAGGGTTACAGTGACCATTTTGTTTGCTTTGAGGGAGGATGGCTAGACAGAGAGTGGGAGAGAGGCGGTGTCTGCTGAGAAAAAAGATGCAGGGTGATCGAACAGTGTGAAAAAGACTTGTTAGCCCACATTAGTGTGCCTGATTTACTTCACAACAGGTCAGGAAAGGCCAAAGGCAGGGTTGTCATTAAATTGCAAAGTTGAAAATCCCGGTATTCAAAAGCATTCAAATTTCTGAAAGTTGTAAATTAGAAAGTTTGTGGTTCATGTTGAATTTGGCAGAAAGATATACAGAAGTACCAGTTTCTATAAAACATGAATGGCACATTATAAAATCATGCTGTAAATAAAAAGAAAACCAGCTTTTTAAAGTACTTTCATGGTTGACTGTTTTACAATGAGACTGGGTGCGAAAGAAAGGCCAAACACTAACAAGGTCGTTGCACTTTCTTTATGAGCCCTGGGGACCCCTTAATTATGTGCCCGTGCTGCTTATTTTGAGATCTGTAGAGTGTACGTGTACACGTGTTTGTATAATATATAATTTTTATTTGTGTTTATTAAATCCACACACACATATATATATATAGATATGCATATGTATGTAAAAATAAAATTTTAGCACTACTTGCCTAGGAATGTAGATTTTTAATCTTCTGCAGCATGTTATGGTACTTTTTTTTTTCCTCATATCCTTGATTGTTTCTCTTGGAGTGAACATTAATCTTCATGCCTTTGGTCTTGAAATAGGCATAGATTTATCTGAAATTTACATTTACAAATGCAGACACACATAAAAATTGTCTTTATATACTAAGGAATTATTTTTCCTAATAGTAAAGCTTGCTTCTGAACACTTGAATTGGACTTAACAGCCTGCTGCTTTGCAATTGCAGAACCAACAAGTTTAAACTACCTATTCCTGAAATTACGTTTACTCTTCTGTTTGATTCACTTACTTGGCAGTGGCCTGACTCTCCATAATTTGAAGAGTACAAGCAGTTTCATTGATAGCCTTTAACTCATAGCAGACTCTCATCCTTGCTATTTCTGATCTGGCTGCTTTAGTGAAAATTGAAGTGCAGCTTTTAGCTGTATTGTCATTGTGCATTGTAGCAGTAGGTAATAAAACAAATGGGTGGTCTTATGGGTAAGATACTTCTTTCTTTCTGCTACCAGAAGTTTCACTAATGGATTCTTACTCCTGTTGGCTGTCAAAAGTCAGGTTTTCACTATTGCCATACAACTGTGTTAACATCTAGAGTGTACTGCACAGACAGAGGCTGTTGTCTTGATCCTTGTGTCTTGTTGCAATTAGAAATACATGAAATTAAATAGATGAGAAAAACTGACCTGCCATTAAGTCTATATTTCTTACAGGGGCTGTGCTCCCACTGATCATTCAAATAATTTCACTGACATTAAGGGAGTGTCTCTTCTTGGTTGAAGGGACGAGAAGACAACAGGATGTCAGACTTCAGTGTTCACATTGAACATTGACTTCTGGTTTTAACTTGTATTGGATTATGTACTAATATGTGGTGCCAGATTATTTTTGGTTTATCTTGGTCATCTTTTGTTTACAGTGAATGTACGGTATATAGTTTTACCTCCTGATAACCTGAGGTTTAAGGGACAGTTGAATGTGGGTAACAAAGCATGTTTTTTATATTCAGTGCTGCATTTCTCAACTAACTTCTCAGTATGTCACTACTGTTTTTAACACATTGTAAAATTCACTTAGTATTAGAATTTGAAATAGAATTAGTTTATTTTGAAACAGCATGATGTTCAAAGTGGCTTAGTTGTTACTATACCCAGAGACTAGTCTCAAAAAATTTTGCTCTGATATGTGTGCTTCCATTTTCTCAATTATTTTAACTGATACTGAGTTGCAGCAACTTGGTGGAGATACATTCTAGGAAACTCTGCACTCAGCTAGCTTTCTCTGTAGCTTTAGGTCATGTTAGTCAATGGAAACTTATTAGGGCATAAAATGATGGGAAAATGTTTAGCAAATCAGAATACTGAATCAAGGCACATTTAAGCCTTACTACTATTCTCTTTCTATTGACTTTCTCCATTCCCTAAATAATGTTGTCTGTGCAGTCTCTATGCACTCTTTATTAGCTCTTCTATTTGATTTAATTATTCAGTTACTCAGTGTGTCTGAATTAAGTCATCTCCGCCAATCTGCTTATTACAAAGCATTTGGTCAGTGAGAAGAGACTAATGTCATCTTGCTGGACTAATTTTTGCAGGTGTGTGTTTAGGGATCAAGACACTGGAGCAGTATTTCAAAATCGGCTAATAAAGTCCAAGAGTAGATTAGTAATACTTCCAGTCACAGGCTTTGGAAGAGTAAATATTACTTACCCATCTGAGGAAAAGGGAAATTTTCATATTTTCTTCTTAGCTTTCCTTAAGATGTGAATAGTTTTTGCAGGTTGGTGCTTGGATATGCTTTTGAAAAAACACAAAAAGTTTGCTGCCACATAAATTGTTTTCACATAAACTTGCAAAGTATTATATGAAAATTTTAAGTTGTTTTTTGATGGTAGTATTGTTGCTTGCATCAGGAAGATAGCTCACAAAAGAAGAGGGGATATAGCCAAATGTGGACTTCTGGAAATCTTTTTTTCCAGTTCATAGTTGAATTTTTAGAAAGCATTTCTTGTAAGATAGAGATGTTAACTTTTGATATAGGCATTAGAATGCAACATTAGAAGTTCTTCCTTTTTATCTGTATGTCATGATATAAAACCTCCAGCAAAACTTTCCTGCAGGTTAAGCTGAAGTTCCCGTGGGTTACCCACTGTAAAATCCTTAGCAGTGTGAAGTAATTATGACTTAATCCACATCATGATAGGATGCAAACACAAAGTTTAGTGAAGCAGAAGAAGCAAAATGTAAAAGTAGTTGCAGGTGCTCTTTTCCTAAGGAAAATGAGTGTGCCTTCTTACATTTATCTGAAGGCATTAATTGCATCTCAGGGCTATATTTGAGAAGTAGAACTCTCAAACTGTTCTAAACTGGTAATGTGGTAGCTAATATGATGCATAAAAGTGAAGTGTTATGTTCTGCCAATGGACTCTGACAATTCAGTTTTTAGTACCTGTAAAATGGGCTTAAAATGTTCCCCAGATGTATTTGGCTACCTCTCTGTTTGGAAGTCATTCCTTCTGTGCAATAGGAAAAAAATTTGCTTAACTAAGAAAACAAATTCAATAATGCCACCCTTTCCCTGCATAAATAAGAAGGTGGGGGTGGTAATACTATGTCTGGGAAAGGAAGCAAAAATGCATGCTTGGATATCCATTGCTGGCTGTTGTAGGGAGTGTGCTTGCCAGCAGTTTCTGGCAAGCTTATTCCTTCCAAACCCTCTCCAAACTTGCCAGACATTTAAAAAGTCTTTTGCCTGTTAGTCACCTTTCACTTACTTGTAGCATTAGAAGAAATGTTTATTGACTGAAGAGCTGCCTGTTTTGAAATCAGGAACGTTTAGTTAAGTTTTTTTGTTTTGTTACATGTTGGTTTGTTGATATTTACTTGACAGCAGGGTTTAGTTAGGAATATACTTACAGGCTGTTAGTAACTAAACTGGGTCAAAGCTCAAAGGGTCTGCTCTTGTGGGTAGTGAAGTTCAGGGTTTGGCTGATGTTTTTTATGCGTGTAGAAGGCATCAGATCATCAATCCCTGACCCCTGTGCAGAGGGATGAATGCTGCAGAAGTGGACTGCATTCAAAGGATGGCAAAGTGCTGTCTCCAGTTTTGGTAGAACCTGGCTGAGAGAGAATTAAAAAATCTCCTATGTCTGACAGTGGGGCATGTGGGGCCTCTTTGTGGTAGTTTGGTTCAGTCGTGATCTGGTGTTTAAATCCTCTTCTGTGTAGTATTGATCAGGATGTGCATGGCTCTGAATCTCCCTAAGGCATTTGAGGACAAAACAAATAGCATATATATCTGAGCCCTAAAACAGAGACATTTCAGACAGAGAGGGGTTGGAGGGAGGTATCAGATAAAATGAAAGAGGAGAAACTTGACTATTATCCCAGGCAGAAGCATGCTAGAGGGGAGACTGGAAATCTAGCTTCTTGGATACAAAATATTTTGCAGAAGTGCCCTTCTCAGGAGGTTTCAGATTCATAATTGTGGTTCTGTTCTTTCTACTCCATTTTCTTCTTATATTTACAAAATCTGAATTAAAGAGAGACCTCAGGCATAAGTCATTATACTAGAGATGACTGGAGTTACATCTGTGGCTACGCTGCACCCTTCCTTTAGGGTTTTTAGACAGAAGGATGTGTGGGTCTTTTTCATGCATCCTGCTCCCCTTACTTACATGTTTAACTGAATAGTAGTGTAGTACTGGAGCATGTCAGTAATGTAATTTTTTAACTTTTAATGTAATTACTTGTCATCTCTGAGGTAAGGAAGCAGTCTGCTAATAATTTTACAGTAATTTAAGCACTGGTAGACTTATCAACTAAAACCACAAAGCTAATGGCCTTTTAATTATTTGTGATTCCAATGATAGTTTGTATCTGAAGACCCTGCAATGGGTAACTGGAAGTGCTTCAGAATACAGTGTGCATTCTGTCAGGGTATTGTGATCAGGCAATGAAAGAAGAGTTGATTTGCCCTGCTCAGGATTATCTGCCAGACACTCACTGTGTTAGTTGACTAAAGTACATGAAATGCTGTAAAAATCTGCCAAAACTTACTAAGTTGTTTTATGCATCTGAAAATTAATTTTGTTTTTTGAATTAAAATTTCGGTTAAATTTTGGATTTCTATTCAAAATACAGTTTTTAGTGTACTTATATAACTATATGTCACTTTATAACCTGTTGGAGAGCAAGAGCTACAAATTAATTGAAAGAGGTAGTGATGTTCTCTTGACACTTCAACATTGTGTCATTCAAAACCTTGACCCTTTGAAAAAGATTTTGATTTCTTTTATATCAGTTTGTATTATCTTTTATTGTAATAATTGGAAATAAATATAGCACTTTCAAGTTCTGAAGTGGCATTCTTGAGTTTCCTGAGACATAGATAATATAGAGCATCTTCTAAATAGTTATCTGTTGTAAAGAAATTACTCTGCGTTCTTCATCCATTTTGATGTGTATTAGTATTAGTATTTTCCTATGAAGGATGTCTGTCCTAAAACAGTTGACTCATTCTCTGGGTTTAATGTTTTTTGAGAACTATGATGATTTAATACTCTCTATTTGTGATCATCTTCCTCCTTGTCAGTTCAGCTACGGTGTTAGAGAATGAAGAAATAATCCGTGGTCATTTTGCTAATGTGTAACTCGAAGGCCATAATTCTCCTTACCTTAGAGATTTGAAATTTCCCGTTACTCTTTAGATTATTTCATTTGTTTCCATTTTCTTTTGCTTGACTTTATGTTCTTAATAGAGTATTAATTCATCTTGTGTGTAAAAAGAAATTGTTTCTATTTGGAAGTATTTCAGAATTACTAATTCAGACTCTTGGGGCAATTATTCAGACTATTAGCATGAATATACATGAAGAATGTAATTGCTTTTAGATAGCAACTCTTTAATTTTTATTAATATACAAAAAGTAGTGTCATCTAGCTTGCTCGGTGGAGTTGTTTGCAAACTTTGATAAAATTCTGAATTTTTCTATTTGTGAAAAGAAAGCTTTAAATCTGAATCCTAGGTCTCTTTTGTGGAACTTAAGTGTTGCTTTATCAGTTACTTAGTTCTTAATTTAGACGAATGACGCATTTCAGAAGGCGATGGGAGTTTTGTTGAAGACAGCTATAAAGTATTACTACTTGAAATGTGTGGCAACCTTGTACCTATGAAAGGAATTTGCTATTTGAGCTCCACAAAAGACTCACCAAGAAACTGATGTAGTTCTATTGAAATACAGGAAAAATCTGCCAGAAATCCTGCAAAACACCACAGGATTCCACAAATATAGCATTTTTCAGCTGACTGCACTCTGGACAACTACCCTCCCTCTACAACAGTGATGGGACTGCTGATCAGGTCCATCAGTCTCACAACCTCTATAGCAATTTTCTCTCTTGCACCTTCAGACTTGATTAGATGTGTAATATATATTGGTTGTAATTCGTGCTTGTGTGTAAATATAAGTTAAACCTCAATGTATAAAAATGAAAAATCTCTCTGAGAAGTTGAAGCCTAAAATAAAGAAACCTAGCTTTGGCCCAAGATTAGCATATACAAAGGCTGGATTCCTGGAAAACGAGAACTTACCTGGAACATCAGCACTCCACCCAGGATACAATGGACTGCCCGGCACCGGTGATGAGCAATGATTGCTCCTCGCCCAGGACATGGAAAGGAACCATCAGCACAGATGGGCAATCTATCCCACCTAGAAGACTTCATTGCCCCACCCAGAACTGAAAGGAACACCCCGGAAAATCTTCGTTCTACCTGGTGTTCTGAAAAGAAGGACTCCAGGAATATGTCATATAGCTGGAGGCCAGAAAAACTGTATAATTTCAAAGTGTTCCAAGCCAGCTTCGGTGAACAGGGGAGAATTGGTGCGACAGAGGCCAGTTCTACAGAGTTCACCCAGCGCCGACTCCCAGGCTCGGCGTTTTTCATTTCTTTCGGTTGTGGCGTTTGTTGTTACAGCCGATATTTTCGGCGACTTAATAAAACATAATTTCTTTATTAATATAAAATTGGCTGACCTATTTATTACAGATGAATGCTTTGTGCAGTGTTCAGAAGCAGTGAAACGTTTTCGTATCTGCAGCTTTTTTTTTGCTGGGACCGATGTGATTATTCATCACCAGGATGTTAATGACTATCTTACTCTAAACCACTCTGAAAGTCTAAATTTCTGCTATTAAGAGGAAAATTGAAGTCTGTTCTTGTTGAGTGAATTTTTACTTCTTGGCTATTGAAAGTCTTTTGCTTCTTGGCTATTAAAAGTCTTTCAAAAAGAGTTTGGTTCTGGTACCTTATTATTTAAAACCTCTCTGATTTTAATTTGTATTTCTAGATATCACAGAGTATGATATCTGCCTGGGTTGGAGGGGACCTTAAAGGTCACCCAGTTCCAACCCTGCTGATGTGGGCAGGAGTGCCAGCCACTAGCTCGGGTTGCTCAGGGCACCATCCAGCCTGGCCTTATCTGCCCTGTGAGTGGCAGATTGCTGTTCCTGCAGAGGGTGAATTATGGCTATCACCTCCATAAGCTTTCTGTTCATTGACTTTCAGGCACTGAGGAAAATTTCCAAAATAAAACTTTACCAGCATAATTTTCAGGACAGGCGTGGATCAATACAACCATTCTAATCACTCCATTTTACTTCTTTAAATTGTGTGCTTGGTACTAGATCCTGCAAGGTTTTCCTGTACTATGGTACTATATTTTAGGGCCGTATCAGCTTTTTTGTATTTCATAACACTAGGAAAATACTATTTACACATAGTATCTAAAGTTTTGCCTTAGAAGGGCCAAACTACATGTCTCTTGTAGTCTGTTTCTGAGGCTGGCAGGCTATTGTTAGAAAATACAAGAGGGGTTTTTTTGTCATGCAGTAGTAAGCTCCTGCTTGTCTTTGCAGACCCGAGGTTTTCATCTTAAGTTTAAGAGGCAAGTAACAAGGGAGAAGAGATGAAGAGGAGAAAAGCAAACTAGAGGCCTAGAAAATTCCTTTTCTTTCTTTTTTCCCCCCCATGAAACTCCTTCTGCAGAAAAAAAAATTATTGACAGACAGGGTGTGCCAGCTAATGTCACCAAGCATTGAGTGGAAAGAAGAATACTAAAAAGCAGAAAATTAGAGCTGTGCTTGCCTGTTCACCTCCCCAAAAGAATTGAAATTGTCAGCATTTGGGACTCCTTGTCAGAGGCTGAGATCCTCACCTGTCTGTGGTGCTCTGCAGATCTGCTCTGGTGACCATCATCCCTCAGAAATGTGTCTGAGAGCAATTAGAATTTTACCAAAGAATGCTGAAAAAAAAATTAAGTACATGTATGTCATGTAGTTACTGAATTCTTTAAAGATAAAAACAAAGGCCACCACAGAAGCAAATTAAAGCCCCTGGGAGCTGACATGGTTATTGAAAGCTTTAACAGAGCTGCCCTGCCATAGAAACCTGCTTTCCTATTGTCATTCATTTTGGTCTCTGAAAAGAAATTTATGATCAAAGTTTTGTTTGAGCACAATGTAAGCACTCAGATTAGATTTTGGCAAAGTTAGACAGGGATTTAGATATTTTATTTTAATTTTTTAAAATTTTTTCTGGCACTTGTCTTCTAGTGAGAAAAATGTTTTGCCCTTAAAAAAAAAAAGAATCTGTTTACAGTATTTTCTTGAATTAAATTAGATCGGTGTTTCTTGCTTTATATCTCCTACTACTGTTTCACTGTAACTCCAACCTAGAGCATTTTTTTGTGGGTGATGTAAATGAAAATACATAAATGAAATAAAGCTTGTGTATACTTAGAGTATTTTAATTCATAAGTTGCTTCTATGTATAAAACTTCCACCTTGAGGATTCTCCAGAAAATGCCCACTGTCAAATTTTTCAGGTGCTATTGGCAGAAAGAGGTTTTATTTTTAACAGTTAGAATCTCATAATATAATGCTTTCTGATCATAAGAGCTAGTGACCCATTGTTTTGTTAACTAATAACTAATACAGTTTGCTTTAATCCAAGGGGATCCTATGGGGGAAGGAAATTAAGGTGAAAATTAACCATAGTAGGAGAAGTCATTACAATTATTGACATGTATGAAATATGGGTTCATTTCTTACATTTGCTGTTGACTTACTGCATAAGACTTTGTGGGAGTAGGTTATTTCTGTTCTCCAGCTTATGTCCATATAGAAGAGTCTTATAAGTGCTCTAAATGGTAATAAAGATGTGTAGTTTTGAGTAGCTTGGAAATTCAAGTACAAGGAGAAGAAACACTGATTTCTGTGGAGGAAGAACTTTCTTCTGTGCAAAAAAAACCTGTAAAAGATTGTGACAGTGAAATGAGTTATACAGATTGGTAAGAGGTAATTTAAAATGAGGATCAAGAAAAATCTGAGTGTATACAGTTCTCTTAACATACAGTCATGCTGGTATATACTAAAATTATAGAAGTACCTTTAGAAATGCTGTCTCATGATGTGATCAAAGCAAAAATCGCAGTCAGCCAGTTTGAGTCTTCGTTCTTGAATGCCCACAGGAATTAGGAGTATTAACTTTCTCCTATACATGAGGTTTGTTAAAAGAATGCACTAGAAGCTAAATAATGGACTTAGAAGTCTGCCTTTAAGATTGTGATTGCCTTTAAGTACTGAAAGAAAGAAATCACTATAGAGCTTCCCCCTCTGCTGGTAGAGAGTTCAACGTTCAAGACATTTCAGTGTGTCTAGACACGGGTAAACACAGTTGAGTCTGAACATATTTATGCAGAGAAAGAGCTGCTGTTACACTGTATAAACTATTGCCAATCTGCTAAAAGAATTTTAAAGTGAAATACAGTACAACTGAAGTTACCAAGTTCCATGTCCATTTATTTTAGCTGGCTTGCAAGTAATTCATGTCAAGTGCCCGATAGGGAGTGTAAACTACTGTGTTGTCAGTACCTACCCAGTGACTGTTCAGCTTGGTGTTTACCCATTTCAGTGCTGTTCAAGATATTTGTCCTAGTAAGCAACCCTTTTCACTTACCCTTTTAAAAGTATTTTCAATTTGATTTAATTAATCATCTGCTTAAAACATTGCCCTATGCATGCTTGTCAGAAGAATTTCTCAACTCCTTCTGTGGTGGGAAGTGCCTGTGCCAAATTTGGCATATTTACTTTGAGTACTTGTGAAGAAGAGTGAAAATTTTAGAGGTACTGGAGACAAGAGAAGTAGATTATTTATGGTAAGAAGCAGGTACTGTTATCCACTAGAAATGAAATAGCAGAAAAGAACAAATGAAAAGAGAAACAAAAATCCACCTTAAGTGAAACTCTCAAAGACCTGAATGAATTCTTGCTGCCTGGTGTGTTTGTCCTGAGGCTGGTATGAAATCTGTTGTCCCAGTAACCCCAGCAGTGCCATACCTTTTCCTCTATCAGAGGAGGGATTGCTTATCAAGAAGGCAGATAATTCTACTGTCTCATCACTGGTTTCATTCAGCTTCTCTTTCTTATGTTTGGCTAGGTTAAAACTCACTCAAAGCTGAAGATACAGTGTTCAATAAGTTGGTGAATCAGTTATTTTTTAAAAATTTCAAATGTTGTGGTTGCTTGTTTATCTCTGTGTGTGTGTGAAATAAAATGTAAATGGCTACTACTTTTATAGAAAATATGCCAAGGTTTTAGGTTTTGAAATATATAATGAAATTTTTATATTTTGGTGTGGCAAATATTAATATAACTTTGAGTAAGTATTTGGAATAAATGTTCTTACCAATCTCAAGTAATTTAAAATTCTTGTGAGTGTAATTAAGGCTCTATTACAACTACCTTTCTGTTTTTCATGTAATTTTCTATTAATACATGTATTCATGTATTAATATGAATATAAAAGTTAAATTTATTTATGCAGGCTTAATGTTGCTTCTCCATACATCGAGCCAGTGTTAGTGAGACAGAATGAGGTTTTATTCCCTTCAGAGAAGTAAATCATGAGAGGACTGGGGATGAGTCTAATATCATCATTGAGCTAAACCTGAGTGGAATTTCTCATAGCAAGGAAACAACAGCATCAGGCTAAGGGACGTTCACCTTCTTTTAAGCAATGGGTAGTCTTGAAATTCTTACAACATATTTTTGTGGCTTTTTTTACATTAAAAATGGTAGTGGTATAACTTCTTTCCCTTCTCCATTTGTTTAGTGTAAGTTGAATGATTTTAATCTGTAAGAAAGCAAGTAGGCTTTTTGCTGCAAAATTTGATTTTGATTTTCACATTTTTAATATACTTATGGATTTATAAAGGCCTTGTTGGTCATTCTGTCTGTTCTTTTGATAAAAAATTGCTCAGGCTTTTTTGATAATTTTCTTTATATGCAGCTATTGCTTTCTGTGGCAAATCTGTTATCAATTCTACTTTTCTGTTTTGGTTACTTATCTTAGATTTGAATTAAGAACAAGCATGACTTCTTATACTTCAGTTTTATGCTTGCCTTTCAGGATGGCGCAAGTTCTCCCTGCTCCTAAATCTATTACTTAGTTTTGGGCAATATAGTTAGATATAGGTATATTTTCTCATTAAACTATCACAAAAAATAGTCAGTTACTGTACAAACAAGGTCGTAATTGAAGCTTTTCTGATAGCTTCATATTATTTCATTTTCTTTGAATGTAGCAAATTTTCACCTAAGTTTTGAGGCTGGGTATTCAGAACTTGATTATATACCCACTTCTTATATTACTAATATAAACTAATGAAGAATAGAGTTGATTTGAAAATTTGGCTACTCCTGTAAACATCGTAAGTTAAAAATTTTCCCTGTTTATACACCCTTTGGCAATTTAAGCAATGTGTTTTGTCACCTGTTTTGCCGTCTC
>VYXC01009201.1:165836-235851 GCA_013397175.1 Platysteira castanea
TACAAGTTTGTGCTGGTCTTCATTCCTGGTCTTTTTGCTGGTCTTACAGAATTTAGACTTACACAAGAAAATCTGTGGTTTATTATATGGAAATCTTACTCACCTTTGACATCCTCTGCTGCTATTCTGGAAAGGTTAAGCTTTTCTGAGAGCATCTTCATCTTATTCAAGATGAGCCAAGAAGTGAATGCCACACATAGATGCTCTAAGTGGTTGGATGAAAATTTCCTCTGAGAAGAAATCCTATGTTCATGCTTCCTTCTTGCATACAGGTTAAGCATTTAACTGGTTGTCAAATTCCTGGTACAGGAAAGTGTGGTTGAGCAAAAAACTTCTGGGACAGAATCACTTCAGTCTAGCTGTGTTATTCATCTTGGTTTTAGTCTTCCTCTCTTCGTGATGGAGAGGTCCCTAAGGAAGGGATAGCTTAAAAGAAATCAGGGAAATCCCAGGCCTTATCTATCTCTCAGAATCAGTCTTTTAAAAATTATATTTTATTTAATTTTTTAAATTTTCAAATTATTTATGTATTGTGCATAGTAGATTTAACAGGCCTAATTTCCCCAGTATTTTCAAGTCCTATCACTTTCAACATAGCAATATTCCCTTAGTAGTACCAAGAAGATTTTTTTGCAAGATTTTTTTTCTTTGTTTCAGTTGTTTGGGGGGATTTGGGTGTTGGGAGGTTAATTGTTGGGTGTATTGTTGTTTTCAATTCTTTTAAGCCACTGAAACTCCAGCAGTGACAGAAAAAAATCACATTGCTGTGCCAGTAATGACTGTTTAACATTATAGCACCCTGGCGAANCTTATATGAAAAAATATCTTCTGTTCTGATTAGTAATGTCCTGAATATGATAGAGCTGTCATTGTTATCCAAAGAATTATGCTCTGGAATCTTAATAGTTAATTTTCTTTCTTAAGCTCTTTCTGTCTTGATTCTGTGAGCCAGAAACTCTTTTGAAAAAAAAGCAGTTTAATAAATCCTGCTACAGTATTACATTACATGACCATTTGAAAATTAATAACTGTGGCATTTTGAAATTCTTATCACTGATCATTTGGTCAGGATCGGTGACATCCTGGCCTCTTCTAACATGGTAGTTTTGTCAGTCCTGATATTTTTGGGGAGTCTGGGGTAGAAAAGGGGAGTATGGAAGAAAGATCATCCAGAATTAATCTGGATCTCTATGTGTGTCTTTACATACATCTTCCAGACAGTGCTGCAGTGAATATTATCTGAAATAGTCTATATTTGTGCACCATAGTTCTGCCACCCAGCAGCATTTAGTCACTTTAGTTTGTCTTCAGTTACATTTACAAAAAGGCTAATTAACGTACTAGAAAAGTGGTTTTGGCCCATGAAGAGCTAGCCTGACAACTGAACTCTCATTACATTTCCATCTATCTGTCTTGCTAAAGTAGGCAAGACCCTGGATTGACTATAGTTTGAAAGGTTAGTTGAAAAGATTAAAGGTGACTTGTAAATGGAAAATGGCAACTTTGTGCTTTTGAATTCTAAACACATCTGATCTAGTATTCCTCTTGCTGAGTGGTAGGTCTGCCAAGACTTGTTGCAGACTTTGTAGAGCAGTAATAATAAACCTGTTCAGAGGTTTAAAAGAACTTGGCATGCCACATGACAGGTCCTCGAGTAGTTTGTCAGGAGCCAAGTGTACTGTAATAGACCCTTTTTAAATTGTTGGCTTACACGAAAACTGGAGATGTCTGCATTTTCTCCTTCATTCCCCCTTCCTCTGAACTACAAAAGGCAGATGAATTTATTAAAATGCTTCTCTAGTGCATGTTATTGAGCTGTGAAAGAGACCAATACATAAACATTATTGTAAGTTTGCAGATGCACTCTCATTTATGCCTGTAGGCAAGATAAATTTATCTACTTCTGTTAGAGGAGCTTTAATCAGATAATCTGTTATTGCAAGCAGTTTAGATCATGAAGTGAGTAGTTTTTCAACAGGCCTTTACAATGTGTGTACACTTTGCTGGTCCCATTCTTCATCACAGGAAATGTAAGACACAGGTGTAAGGAGCATAAGCAGTGTACTTTTCACTCTTGCCTTCAATTAAACGTATGTAACTGCAGAGAAATGCAATATTTCTACAGGAATATACAGCCCAAAAATATTGCTCATTTATATTACAGAGACAACAACAGATCCAGATGTTTGGATAACAAGAATCTTCTGAAGATGTAAGAAAATGACAGGAGGACTGAAATATATACAAATATATACAATATATACAAATAACATCACATAAAGAATTTTGACTCTTATTCCTAGAAGTAAAGGAGATTGAGATTATAATAGAGGCCTAAGCCTGTAACATCCAGTGTAAGTTTTCCTGTGCTGAAAAGATACATGCTTTTTTGAAGAATGAGTTGTCTTACTGTGGTGTACAAGTTTGTGCTGGTCTTCATTCCTGGTCTTTTTGCTGGTCTTACAGAATTTAGACTTACACAAGAAAATCTGTGGTTTATTATATGGAAATCTTACTCACCTTTGACATCCTCTGCTGCTATTCTGGAAAGGTTAAGCTTTTCTGAGAGCATCTTCATCTTATTCAAGATGAGCCAAGAAGTGAATGCCACACATAGATGCTCTAAGTGGTTGGATGAAAATTTCCTCTGAGAAGAAATCCTATGTTCATGCTTCCTTCTTGCATACAGGTTAAGCATTTAACTGGTTGTCAAATTCCTGGTACAGGAAAGTGTGGTTGAGCAAAAAACTTCTGGGACAGAATCACTTCAGTCTAGCTGTGTTATTCATCTTGGTTTTAGTCTTCCTCTCTTCGTGATGGAGAGGTCCCTAAGGAAGGGATAGCTTAAAAGAAATCAGGGAAATCCCAGGCCTTATCTATCTCTCAGAATCAGTCTTTTAAAAATTATATTTTATTTAATTTTTTAAATTTTCAAATTATTTATGTATTGTGCATAGTAGATTTAACAGGCCTAATTTCCCCAGTATTTTCAAGTCCTATCACTTTCAACATAGCAATATTCCCTTAGTAGTACCAAGAAGATTTTTTTGCAAGATTTTTTTTCTTTGTTTCAGTTGTTTGGGGGGATTTGGGTGTTGGGAGGTTAATTGTTGGGTGTATTGTTGTTTTCAATTCTTTTAAGCCACTGAAACTCCAGCAGTGACAGAAAAAAATCACATTGCTGTGCCAGTAATGACTGTTTAACATTATAGCACCCTGGCGAAAGCTACTGTCCAGCTTAATATAAATGGGGGACAGTGAGGAAAGGAGAGAGGAACTTGAGAAGCACAGGAGATTTTAGAGGATTAAGAGAAAACTTGAGGAGTGATCACCTAATCAGCTCCTTCCAGATAATATAAAAGGGAAAACAGGAATATTCCCAGCAGGAGTACTAACCTATAGCAATTGCAGTTGAGAGCAAAACTACTCATGTGTCTTCTCTCAGAGATTTCTAATGATTTGGTAATCTATAGTAATTACTATTTTTTAATACAGGAAAAAAATAATTTCACTATCCATTTTCTGTTGATCACCTAGAAGAAATACTATCAAAATATTCACGAATTTAAAAAATACCAAAATACTCAGGAAAATAAAGACCAGTAACAGGCCTCTATTCTTCTTTCTCTCTATCCTCCAAACCTCCTGAGTCCTTCTTCTTTCAGTAAAATGTAGAGTACTGCAAACTTTGAGCAAATTGAGAAGGATTTTGCACTCTGGCAGAAATGGTGGGCATGAACAGTGGAAGCTGAACTATGAGTTTGACTTGTGAATGTAATCTGATTCATTTGAGAACTTTTTAGAATAAGGTAAGTATATCTTTCAGTATAAATTTCACCTGAATTTTAATAGTATTAACTTCTCTTACAATCATTTGTAATGGAAATCTGCTCATCTAAGAAAGGTTCTCAGGAACATATGTAAGGATTCTGAAAATGAAGCAAAATACACAAGACTTTGGCTGAGGTTTTAGAAAAATAATAGGGGCAAAAGTTTTCTGAAGGGATCAGTCAGTTGCATTTGTTGCAGTTGTGCAGCTGCTTGGCTGCTCTTCTCCTCTCTGCCCAGTTCAGACAGGGAGAAGAGAAGCAACATCTCACTGGGTGTGAGAAAGCATCTCTTGCTTATGTTCCTTTGCAAGGGTAAGGATGGAATACAGAACTGGACGGAGACATTTGGGTCCAGTGATCAAAGCCCAGAGTAAATGCTCCAAGGAACTATAGTTAACTTAGTTGCTGTGTTACCTTTGACATTTTTCACAGAGCAGCTGAACTGGGGACGTGGTGGGATAGGGCTGAGAAATTAATAATCACCAAGCCCCAGATTTTGTTGATTATATAATCATAGAATGTCCTGAGTTGGAAGACACCCACGATAGTCATTGAAGTGCAGTTCCTGGCCCTGCACAGGACAGCCCCAAGAATCACTCCATGTGCCTGAGAGCATTGTCTAAACACTTCTTGAACTCTGGCAGGCTTTGTGTTTTTAAAATAGTTTGTCTCTTGGCTCTGCTCTAAGAAGAATTCACAGAAAGGGTGATTAGATGCTGGAATGGGCTGCCTAGGGAGGGTGGTGGAGTCACTGTGCCTGGAAGTGTTTAAAGAAAGACTGGACATTGCACTTAATGCTCTGGTCTAGTTGACATGGTGGTGTTTGGTCATAGGTTGGACTCAATGATCTCAGAGGGCTTTTCCAACCTAGTTGATTTTGTGATTCTGACTTTTATTTGGTTTTATATGTGTGATTGTAAATAGACAGGGCATAGGATTTTGATGGTGGTGTTTCTGACCTGGTCATTCTTTCCCTGGATTCCTATATTCCTTCTTTTCTCCCTGAGCCTTCTTAGCATACTCTAATCTCATTGGTTTTTACTAAATTTTCGTTATTTGCAGAAAGAGTATTTTGTGGTCAGTATCAACACCAAAGTAGTACCACTTTCCCAAGGAAAAGTTCCACTTAGGTCCTAGGCTCTTTTTTCCTGGTTGTCTCCTTTTTTGAGAACCTGCTACAGTACTTTGGTGGATTTTGTGGAGATGGAGTATGTCAAGCCTTGGTTAGTAAAGCAAAAATGGATATGTTTGCATATGTTTCCCAAGTGTCTTGAAGTAATAAACCTACAGTCATAATCAAGGTCAGTCATAATCTCAGGTCAACAGATCAAACTACTTTTAAAGATGTAGCTTCATCAGTTTTCTGAATGGAAACAGGGATTGCGATTACCTGCAGGAGAGCAGGACTGCACTTGGTTGTCCTGGCTGGCTCCACACAGTCATCAGCTCCCACCCTAGTTGAGAAGCTGGAGGGCAGTTTAGAGTTCAGTAAAATGTATGTGTATGTCATACTACTCATTTCAGAAGCATAATAAGAAGAATAATTGATGTGCGATTATTGTGACTGGAGGCATCTCCCCTTATGTAGCCCTTCATTTGCTTTGGCTAAATCTCTTTGATCCCTTTCTCAACCTGAATCATGATCATTATTTTTTAATTTTAAATTTATATACATATGAGTACATAAAGCAATATTAATATTTTTCATTGTTATTGAGATATGCGTGTACATGAATATCAGCTGAAAAATATTCTTGAGCTTGTTATCTATTCATTAAAAACATACACAAGTGATTTTCACACTCATGTCGTAATGCATAATAGTTCTGTAAACTCAGCCTCATTACTTAAAGCAGTGACTTTGTGGCATCTCAGTGGTTTCCTGGTGTATGAGAATTTCAGTGGGCCCCACTTACAGGAGAACTTGATAGGGCATTTAATATGCAGAATATGAGCCAGCTTAATTTCCATATGATGTCAAGCTATGAAAATAAAAAGCACTCAAGTTTCCTGCAGCAGCCAGTTTTCAGTATTCCACCAAAAAAAGTTAAGATATCTTAAAATATTTAAGATCAAATAAGAAATAATGTGTAAAATCATCCAGAGATGAGAAGCATGTCTACACAGTGTTTTCCAGGCAGCAGCAGGAGGACTATGAGCAGACCAGGTGTCCTGCAGCCATGTTGTTGTGCCACTGGGCTCAGGATGTCCTGGCACATAGTGCACCACTGTAGGCACTCTTCTCTTGGTCTGAAGTCATGGCTTGGCTATACATGGTTAAAGTTCAGGCTAAGGAAGCTCAGGCCAGCTGCCAAGACAGATTTTGGGTACGTAAATAATGGTCCTTGCAATGTACTAGTACAAAATATGTATTACAATTTAGGATTATATTTCTCTGCATATTCTAATGCAGCAATATGAAGATCATGTTAATTTAGGCATATCTTGGCTCAGCTGAAAGTTGGAGCCACTGTTTTAATTGATTTCATTACTTTATATATACTGTGAAGAGGCTTTTTCTACTACTGGACGCTGAGCCTGTAATTAATAGAGAACAGAAGGTTACACTGCATTCAAAGAAACAAATGTTGTGCAAAGCACAGGACTGGCAGATGAGTGTCTGTGCTGCCTCAGCACTGCAGCCACTTGCGAGAGGAAACTTCCATGGTCTGAATGCAGGGCTTGGTCCTGTGCGTATTATTGCTGTCCAGCACAGCTGCAGGCCAAAGGTGCATTTTAAAGAGAGATTGAAGGGTGTCTGCAGTGTGAAAAAGTTTATTATTTTATTACTTACTTCTCCATACTATCTTCTGAATTTAAAAATGTAGCTGTGCAGGAAGTTCGATCCTTCATGTTGGTATGTTAAAAGGACACTGATAAGTTGAGTTTTTCTATTACTATTTTTCTTGGTGCTTTTTTGGAAGTTCTTGTTACAGCTAAAAGCCCCAGTAATTCCTATTTGTAAAGGGCTTTAACATTACTGAGCTTTTGCTGGGTTTAGCAGCCTTGACTGCATTTATAGAGAGGCATCCAAAATCTGGGGATGCACATTTGGGGAAGAAAACAAGTGTTGTATTACATTAATTGTTCTAGTTTCCTGTCATGCAGCATCACTGCAAGCATAGGTGCCTTGTGATGTGATGTGCATCCTGCAAATAGCTAATTGACTCTGATCTCTGTTAATTAGTGCAATTAAATCTTATAATGAAGCTTTGAAGAGGTCATCTGAATTAGATGAAAGCTGGGGCTTTACTCAGTGTCAGAGCCTTGATGTTAATTATTGGGTCCTGTGACCCAGCAAAAGGAAGACTTCGTGATAATGTGGTCTTTATACAGGAATTTCTTTTGTAGTATTTTTTAAATTGTGTGGATTGTATCCCCACCTCTGTTTCATTATAGCCCTACTTCAGCTCATAACGTAAAATAATTAGACCAAAACCTCAAGAGCACCCCTGTAATATGCTTAAGACACAGTTTAAATTCTGAAATTACCTATTCTAATATAAAGAAAAATTGAAATCTTAGAATAGTGTATTTATATCAAAATAATGCATTTGGAACACAGAAATTATTCTTCTGTCACTGAAAAAAGCCCTTGATTTTCCTTTTTCCTTCCTGAAATTGGAGATTAATCTCTAAAAATGTCACACACTGGACTGATCATGTTTCTATTTAATCAGCCTAACGTTCTAGGTGTAGGGAGTAATACTTTGTAAGCTACAGTCTCAACTAGTTGTTATTTTTTATGCTGTGTAATTTGTTCATTCTATAAAAATGCACTTGCCTAGGTTTATAAATGAGCTACATAATGTTAAAAAATTGCTAGTTCAAGTGTCAGATTTCAGTAATCAGAAAGACTGAAATGGGAAAATACCAAAACAAAACCCAACTATAGTCAGCCCTGGGGAGGCCTCATCTGGAGTGCTGTGTCCAGTTCTGGGCTCCTCAGGATAAGAGAGATATGGAGGTCCTGGAGGGGGTCCAGCTCAGGGCAACAAAGACAATTAAGGGACAGGAATGTTTCTCTTGTGGGGAAAGGCTGGAGCTGGACCTGTTCAGCTTCAAGAAGGGGGCACCTTATCAATGTCTGTCAGTGTCTGCGAGGAGGGGTCAGAGGAGGGACCAGGCTCTGCTTGGAGGTGCTGAGCAATAGGACAAGAGGCAATGGGCAGAAACTGATGCACAGAAGTTCTACCTGAACACAAGGAAGAACTTCTTTCTGATTGCCCAGAGAGGTTGTGGAGTCTCCCTCACTGGAGATACTCAGGAACCATCTGGATACAATCCTGTGCCCTGTGCTCTGGGGTGGCCGTGCTTGAACAGGGAGGTAGGACCACACCACTGTGGGCCCTTCCAGCCTGACCCATTCTAGAACACTGAAACTCTCAATCCCAAATAGACATTTTGATGGAATATATTTAATGTATATGAAGGATTTAGGTATTTCCCAGAGTACAACCTAATAAAGACTGAGTGTTATATGAATAGAAGATTGGAGGACATCTTTTCTGGAAATTCCTGATGATAGTGTTTGCTCTCTGAGACCTAGTAATTTGAAATGGAGATTAGTTATGAATCTAGTTGTGCCCTCTCTATAGGGGCTTAACTGGTGCACATTAGACAGCAAAAGATTAGGCTTATAGCTCTGAGTTAAACACTATTTGATAGTGTCTGTCTGATCAGGCTTGTTGCATTCTTTCACTCAAATACGCTGACTTTGTTAAATTAGAGATGGCCACGTGAGATACCCCTGTAGTTTCAAGATTCTTTTTCCAAGATTTTATGTTCGCTGCAGATGTCAAAGAAAAAAGTTATTCCAGAAGAGTTAGAGAATTAAGAGCAATTTTAGTAGACTCTCATTTTTAGACAGCATTTATTTTTAACACTGTTTCAAGGATTGCCGCAATGTAATTTATGAAGTTGCTTTGGCGTGTAAAAATTATCTTTGAGCCTAAGTTCTCAACACACATTGATAGACAGTGGCTTAAAGGACTGATTGCTAGCTGTGGAAATGGTCTTAATTTCCATGTATAATAAAAGATGTTTGCACATTTTGTTTGTTTGGGCATTGGAATTGTGCCATAAAATCAGTACTTGTTTCAATAACACTTGAATACACAGAAGTTGTTTTATTTGTTTTACACAGAAGATGTGGGCTTTATTTTCAGCATAACAATATGAAATTAATCTTTATTGAAAGAGGTAAAGAATATATATTTTTATTTTGATTAATACTAGGAGACAGTGCTTTTTAAGGTGGCTAGCTAAAAAAAACCACTTGTGTAGAATAATTCTAGATAAGTGTTGTTGATTAGAATGATTTTTGTACATGTATAATCTCTATCAATTATCACAGATAAAGGGCTTCACTGTAGAATTTTAGTTGTTAAAAAAAGCCAGAGATTTTTGGCTTCCAAGCATGCAAAATTTGCTAGACAAAACTGAGTTTCTAAGTTAATTAAACTACTTTGTGTAATATAGATTATAACCAATAACAAAACGGAGATCTGCCAAAGGACAGCAGCGGAGTTTCCTAATATAGTGTAGAATATTGTACAGTGCAGATATGTGGAAACTTCTAGTTTAATCTGCTGTGTCATAAAATGTATTTTAATATAAGTACCATAGTCTTAAGGAATTTCACAGAATATGGCCCAAGTTGGACACCTGAACTGTTTATAGAAAGACAGAGAAACGTGCCCAACAAAAACGCAGTTTTGTGAAATGCATTCTTCATGTGACTCAGCCACAGCTCGGAGTGTTTCCTTTTGTACTATGATGTGAGATGCCTCCTTCACTGAGGCTGTGGCTTCATCAGATTTTAGAGCTTGCAGTGTGAAGGTCATGATTATTTCCTAATTGTTCCTGGATGGTGAGTCAGTTATCATTTGTCCTCATCTTGTTCCTAAGACCTTGCTGCCAGGCTGAGGAAACAGGGTAGGATAGGGCAGCTCCCTCAGAGTAGCATAACTGTGTCATCTGATGTGGGAGCCTGAAGTAACCATGGTAAGTAAGGTAGCCATGTTGTTGATAAACACAGGGATAGGGTTTGTTTCTTTGCTTGTCTGCGTTGCGTGTATGGAAGTTTTTAACCAGACACTCCCCTCAGAGATAAAAAGAGCTGCTTTCTCACTGCAGTAACAAAGTATCTGTTTCCTCAGCTTTGGGCTCCAATTTTGCCTGTTTTTGATTAAGATGATGTTGAACTATTTCCCCTTTACCAGCTGAAGATGGGTTGCGGTTCTCTGTAGCTATAGACTGGACCTGGGGACATTTTGAATTTCCTTGGCTATGTCCATAGTAAAAGTTTTACAGAGAAATGTCCTGATTAACTTGATGCCAAAACCACTGAGCTAATTTCTGGACACTGTTCAGTAGTCAGTGTTCCAAGGATCATTCCCTAAGGACAATTTCTGTGAGGCCACTCTGTTTTGCAGACTAAGGGAGTTTACCACCCTAGACACATGTCGTTTTGTACCAGTTGGCCTCAGTTCCCTGGAAGAGACTCGTGGACATGTTTAATTTGCAGTTACAGATGTTTCTGAAAGGTTTGTTGTATATGAACCATTCTGGCTAAATAAATGCTGTGTGGTAATGCTCCATGCTGGGTGACAATGAACAGGTAGTCAGTAGTGACTTCATTTGGCAACAGACACCTTCGTGGGTAACGGGGGGAACTGCTCAAGTGTGCTGAATTATGAAGCCAGCAGTGCATGCAGAGTGCTGTGCTTCTAACCTGCACGACTTTTGCATGAATTCTGTTGCCCTCTCAGCTCTCTGCTAATATCTTGCAGATGTGTTTAAAATATGTGAAGCTAATAATTTTACTTTTTTGCTCCTTAGGAGGTCACAGTGTTTCTTGCTGCATTTTCATTTCCTCATTTTAGTTGAAGTTTTCTCCCTTTGATTCTCATATGATTATCCGAATCATGCATCACAATTCAGATGAGCATACATATTTCCAAGACCCTGTCATACAAGTATTAGCTTTTTAATTAAACTGTGAAACATCGGTTTCAAATACATTGGACTTTAATTATAAAAACTATTTTTAAAGCTCTTGAAGATAATTTATTGTAAAATATTAAACTTGTCACTAATCTAAAGAGCTTCTAAACCTAAAATGTTGAGTAAATGTGTGTGTAGACATTTGCTTTCTTGTTTCTTACTTATAGGAGTACAAGTAGCAGTAGGGCTTGAGCTCTGTTCTTTTGCGTGAGGACCAGGGTTCTGTCCAGCTACTGTCACTGCCTTGGCTCTGAAATATACAGCTGGCTTGGACTCTAAACTCTAAATAGAACCATTGTGAGTAAATTGATCTTTTTGCAAGTTTTATGTAACTAAGAGTTAAGTCTTTGGTGTAATATACATGAGTTAGAAGTAAACAGGCTTTGATTTCAATGCTAGACACTGCCTTAAGGCAGAAGAAATTACACTGTCATGCAGAGGATATGTAGCTGTTGCTATTTTGGTGTTTGATTTCTTCATTGTCACATAGTTGAAAGCTGTCCAGGAGAGGAAGAAGTGTAAACTGACAAGAGAAGAAAATGACCAGCTTATGGAGAATATAGGAGTGAGGAATAGTGTATATGTGTAAGAGTCATTTGTACTACTTGCAAGTTTTCTTCTATATATCTGTTAATTCTCAGAGAAAGTATTAACTCCCAAGGATAAAATGCTTCAAAACTTGGCAAGTAGCAAAGACTTAAAAGAGTTAAATGCTGATGAAATATTTTAGTAATCATTCGTGAACCTGGTTATCATCTGACTGATGGTACTGCACTTTGCCATAAAAAAGATGTATTTTAGTAACAGGTATGACTTTTAACACACAATGGTTGTCATGAGTCTTGAAGAAAATTCCTGGAAGTATCCAGTGCTGGAAAAGGACTTGTCTGTAACAGCTTGTGAAAATATGTAGACATCACCCTTGTTGTTGTGTATTTCTTCAGAAGAATCGGGGTGTTTTAGACCCAAGTTTATAAGTTGGAGATAGGCAATTTATTAACAGTTTCTTTTAAATATAGTGCTGCTACCGCTAATGAATGAGCAAATGGCTAATGAAGTTAGGGAAACGTATCCATAACAACTTCTAAAAAGAATGGTAGGAATTAATGTGAGGCATATGTAATTGAAGCCATCAGCAAATATTAAAAAATCCTGGTAGTAGCTGCCAATAAATCTCACTCAGGAAGTAAAACATATCTGACCTACCCCAGAATGAAGTATGTATCAGTATTCAAGATCACCTTGCATGTCTCACCCAGACACTTTCAAACATCTCAGTAAAAGGACAGTAACTGCCTGTATTCTTGCATACAGATTGACTCCATGGTAAAGAGGATACTGGGGCTGGTTTGTGAGGGATGAGTAACAGGGCTTAGTATGTACAGCCTGGTGAGGTACATGTAGGCTAAGAAAGAAAAAAACGTGAATTATTGAAGACTAATAAGGAAGGGAAAGTTTGTTCTGATTTGTGTAGTAATTGAAATTAATATTGATGACATTAAAAGATGTCTCATCTTGTGGGATTCTTTTCTCAAATGATACTGAAGACATCAGAGGAGAAATGGTATAAGGCACAAGAATTATAATCTTTAAAACCAGAGCAGGACAAATTCAAGAATCTTATTCTAAGAAGTTATCTTGTATTGGGAAGGTTAAGCAAAATACATGTCCTTAAAGATACTTTGCTCTAGCTGTTTCGACACATTTTTATTGCATTTTCTTCAGTATTTCCAAAATACAGCGCAAAATGACTCCCAGTAGTTCTGCAAGGGAACTGAACATTCTTTCTTTCAAACTGAGGTGAAGAGCCAAGGAGTAGGCTTGAGTAAGGGGAAGAAGAGGTGTAATGACAAACTTACGGACTTGCCTAAAGAAAGATCCTTGTTTAGGATCTCTGTTAAGTGCTGTCTGAAGTGCCACACTGGCTGAAGCTCCCCATTCCCTTGTAACTGTGGTAAAATCACACCGGAAATGCCTCTGCTGCTTTCATTAAGAATAATACAGGGAAGTAAATACTTAGATTACCACAGTTTATTCCATCAGCCTGAAGTCCTTGTTTTTATGTTACCAGAAAACCTTACTTACAATGATAATATTTTCTTATGAAGTAGATTTTGGGCTCTGAATTCCTCAGGCAGATAGATTTTTTTAAAAAGCCAGCAATGTTTTGTTGAATTTAAGGGAACTGACCAAATTTGTTGTGTTTGGGGAACTGATGTTAGAGTGAGAGAAAAAGGAAAATCTGCAGAAAATATTCCTTGGACAAAGAGAGCTAAATAGATAGATAACCTACCAACATTTCTGCCAAACGCTTTTTAGCTGTAATTGTAATATCATATAAATACGTCTTTTATAATGAGGGAAATCATAGGGTATGCATTTTGAAGTCTTTGAAAATTATGAGAGGGAGCAAAAATTAATGGCAAGGGATGTGCTGAGTACATAGAATATTACATAATTTTTTCTCTTTTTTTAATGTGAATTAACAAGTTAATCCCTGTACTTTAGTTTTGGAATGTATTTGTTGGTTGTCTTAGTATATATTCAGGTTTCCATCAGTGAAAATACTTAAAAAAAAATACAGTTGGATTTATCTTTTGTGTGAAGGCTTAAATTCTTTCCTTAGTTTCTGGGAACAATTAATTGCAGGAAACATTAAGAGATATCCTGTACTCCAATTGTCTCTTATCAGTTCTTGCCAGTAATTAGTTTTTAAACAAACAAACAAACAAACAAACCCCAAAACCAAACTAAAAACCCCTCAAAAACCCAAACAGTTTCCAATTATATAACTTGGTCATTACCTTTTTGTCACAATTTCTTTCTTAAGTATGATATCCAGACACCCCATATAAATCAGAAGTGTTTAGTCAGTGTGAACAAATCCTATCCCATTCTTTTTTTCGTCTCCACAGACATTGTACTTCTTCAGTTTATCCAAGTCAGAGTTCCATATTTTTACTTTGAATCTCACAGTAATTTGAAATGTAGTAAAGATTTCACTACCTGCCATTCTGTGTTTTGTTAATGGCAGACATGTGCTGTATCATTCTGATAGTTTTACAAATGTTAAGTTCTTTCACTGCAGATAAGAAGATATTTTGCACCAAACCAATGTGACTCCTATCTGCTATTATATGATTATTGTTTTCAAGTCATAAAGAGTTCTATCTTCCAAATCAGTGTTTTCTTTGACACCTTAGGTCTCTGGAAGGAGGGAAAACAGAGAACAACTTTCTTACTCTGTCAGATTTGGACCAACCTTTTTTTTTTCACTTTTGTATCTCATGCTGTCTGATGAACTGTGAAAATACTTTCATCTACAGACTGACCACAATTTAGTAAAGAAGTAAACCCTTTACTGGATAACAGTTTGTTTTCCAGTGTCTGAGGATACTAGTTTGCTTATATATATATATATATGCTTAGAAATCACTATATTCTGTGTAGTATTAAGTATTTCTATTTAACTAAATTGTCTAATGAGCTTGTATATTTCTGTTGTAGAAAATTAGCTCTTAAATATTCATTGACTCAGCTGGAAAAAATGTTTGTATATGTTATATTATATAAAATGTGTGTAGTTTATACTTTTTTAAATTACAGTTTTAAGGCCATCAGCATCAATATGCAATCAAATAACTTATGTCAGTCTGCCTTATTAGCCTTGTCAAGCAGTGTCTGTCATAATCATTTAACACATTTTCAAGATGCTGGTGATGTGTCCAAGCTAGTTCTTTTTACGTATTTTCCATAATTACTCTGTTATTTAAAGGAGGTCATCATCTAATATTTAACTAAGTGCTAAAATATCCAGGCTTCAAGCTTTATGTTGAAGCAAAGACTAAGAAATACTTCAGTATCAAATTGTATGTTTCTTACTAAATATTATCAAAGTGTCACCAAATGGCGTTCAATTCTGCTTAAAAAAGAAAAGCAAAGAGAACATGGCAGACAGGTTTTGTAATGGCTAAATAAATAGGCACATAACATTATGGTATATTTAAGTTTTACCAAGATCTGTGGAGCAGGTTGGGCAGTCTGGTGTCTTTCCAAAACAAAAAAAATTCATCTACAAATTGTATGGATACTTGTTTTTATACTGTTGTTTGCTCACAAATGGTGATAGCCTCTTTCAAATGCACCTACGTTTGTTCCAGTAACTGTCTTCTTAGAAACAGAGTTGCTAAGATAAAGTCTTAGTTACTGACCTTTTTTCCAACATGTTTAGTGTTTTAGGCTATCATAGAAGTAATAAAAGCAGTTCCAGTGTTGTTATTAAAAAACAAATTCATACTATATAATGGTATGCATTAACATTTCGGAAATTCTTCAGTTTATACAGAACCCATTATAAGAATATCAAGCTTTCCCTCTTCCCCATTTTAAAGGCAACTTAAAAGTGTTTTTAGCTTGGCTTAATTAAGAGGGTGGAGTCCTTTTATAATCATGATGAAATGCGTTCTGAAGTTGTTCTGGGAATTTGGGAATTTGATCAGTCTTTAGCATCCAGAAGCAGAACAACCTATGTAATGACTGAAATTATTTCTTCTGTGGCATTGAGGTAAGGTAGCAATTCTCAATTTCAATTACTAATATGTATTTGTACTTGTTAAAAAAACTGTGAAGTGCATTCAAAAAATGTTTAATGTAAAATGAAAAGTCCTGCATGCTTTAAAAAAATTGTCAGTAGAAAAAAATACCCCAAGAAATCCTCTTAATAAGAACATGTTGATTTAAATAAATTCCATGACGAGTTGAACTAGAGTAAGTCCAGAATAGTTCAGGACTCAGTCCTTCTGAGAATGGAGTGTTTCAGTTTAAAAGTCTATACAGATATTCTCCCAGAGAGCTCTCATATAGAGTGCTGCAGTTCATACATTTAAAGGTCCTAAGATGAGGAGTAAATATAATCCAGAATATGTATTCTACAGTGATCACACTTAGGTAGAATAATTGTCCACATGACACAGTAACAGTATCTTGAGAAACTGCAAAACACACCAAGTAACTGTTTCTGACCCATTACTGCTTGGAGAGAATTTACAGTGTGTCTGAAGAGCGTCTTCTTATAATATGTGTTTCTTCTGGGTGTTACTAAACTACAAGTTCCTGAAGAGTACTGAAAGATCACAGTTATTATTTCACTATTTTTCGCTACTGCTTTAGAAGATTTCAGGTTTTTCCTGTTGTGTTGTCCTGGAGCGGTGTGGGGTTTTTTATATTGCAGAACCAAACATGTGGTGGTCTGGCTGGGGCACCGCAACTTACAGCTCTACCGTGCCCCACACATGTACAGTGGGAGCAAGGTCTTTCTGAACATGCAGATAAACACTAAATTTTAAAGCATTATAACTGTGATGACATGGAGGTTTTTAGCTCTTCTGTATAAATGCCCAGCAGCCGTATTCTAGGATCATGCCTGGAGTTTCTAGAAGGAACTACCACTGTTCTCCATCATTTTCAGTTATTCTTACAGGGAAAACTACTGGAAGAAGATGCAGCCCCTCTGCCTCCCCTTTTTTCATTTTCTTTTTGTGAAAGATACACTAGAAGACAGCTAGCACCTTTATGGCCAAGCACTGTATCTATGATAAGATAATGGCAAAGTGACAAGAAGGGGGAAAACGGTAGAAAACTGGAGATAACAGATCTTAGATTTTTTTTGCCTTCCTTGGTCTGAGAGTAGGGCGTTGTCTGTAGGATGTTTGTGTGAGAAGACTGTGTAGAGTCAGGATGCAGATAAAGGCAGTACAGTGGTGTAGTTATCCAGGTAAGAGCAAATGAATGGACAAGAGGTCTGGGCAGTCTGTGCACAGGCTACTGGTGCTATGGAGCATGACCACTTATTAATATGCATCCCTTTTACCTGTGGTGAGTTTGAAACTGGACTTGTAAAATTATTTGGCTAGTTTATGCTAAAGATCCTGATGTCAGTATCTCGGAGAAAACTAAGCTCCTGCACATGTTGGAATAGGCAGCTGGGGGAACAAGAGTCAATCCCACTGGTGTCCTTGGCAGTGAGAGTTCTGCAGCATCAGATGCTAATGGTTAGAGCTGTATGTAAAGCCTCGATATGTGAATATGGGAAGTTCACATATAACTAAAGGAACTTGGATTGGTTTTTTTAGTTGGTTGGTTGGCTGGGGTTTTTTTTCTTGAGTAACTTGAACAAAGATATCCTATTAACATGTTTGTTTAAGGATGAAACTCTTCTTTTCCCCCTAGACTCCCCCTAAAAAGTAGCTTGTTCCAGGTTTTTTTCCTGCCTTTATTCTCCCATCAAACATACTGGGCTTCTGGTTAAAAATACAAAAACCAGGGTAGTCTCTTTTAAAGCCTTGAATGTTGCTCTGATTGACTTTGGCAAAAAGAACGTGCTTTGAAACTCAGTAAGAGGATGAGTTTTTTCATTAGCCTTTTATTGCTCACTATATGTGTTTGCAGACACAGCCCACAAGGAAGTTCCCGAGGAGTGGGAAAGAAAGCAAGGTGACAATCTCCCTAGCAGGAGGAGGATGCCACATTCCCTAGATGCCCCATTTGGGTGAGGGGAGGGCAGGTCATCTCTACCTCTCATTTTTAGGCTTGCCTGCATTTTTTAAAAGTCTGCTTCACAGTTTTAATGAACTATGGCATGCTTCAGGAATTCATCCCAAATACTCCTTGTTTATTGCTACACAAGAGTGCATCACAAACACATTGTGAAAATCCAAGCTTACTCCTGGTAACTGTAGGTCAATTTCTTCAGCAAAAAACTCCAAAGAAATGAAAACTTAAATACTTTAATTAAAGTTAACTAGTTAAAGGATGCAGTCTATAAAAACCTCCTAGTATTGCAGTATAAAAAGTAATAAAACATATTACTTATTTAAATAAATGATAATAATAGTAAGGGAGTAATACTGTTCCTCTTTTAGTCTTTGTATAAGACTCTGTGTACAATCTTTCTTTCTCTGAAGGTTACTTTTAGGAGTTTGAAGGTCATCCAGTGAAAACTAGTTGGTTTTGGATTTAGCATATTACATTATTGCATAATTACTTTTACTGGCTGTACTGCTTGAACTGGGTTGGTTAGGTAGTGTCTTTCCTCCATCCCTTTTTTGCTACAATGTTTGTTAGGTTTTCTTACAACAAGCTGGGACATACTGTAGCTGTCAGAGTAAGAATAAATCCAAAATAAAAGAGTATTTGATAAAATAATTGGGTGACAGAACCTTCCTCTGTATGTAGATAAAAATAAAAAGTGGCATGTTCTAGTACTGTTTTGACAGTTTGATTAATTACCGGTTTATGAGTTCTAAAAGGGTTTGTCAATTACAATAATATAGGAATACTTTTTTTTGGTTATGTCAGCCTGAAGAATTTGAAAAATAATTAATAAATTAGGTTAGCTATTTCTGGACCTTTGGTTTGAGGAGAACAGAGATGGGGTCTTTTTCTTCACCTGGTCATTTCCTTGGTCATCATGAATACATCTCTCTGTAGTTACAGTGCTTAAGCAGATCAGTCTTCCCCTTCTGATCACCCTTGCAGTTCCCTTCCCAGCTGAGAAAGGTTCATTTTTCAGGGAGTAGGTTCTTTCTGTGTTAAGCTTCTCCTCCTAAAACTTGACAAGCGATAAAATTAACACATGAACTGGGAAAAACACTTCTCTTAACAGAACACAGTTTTCTTGTTCATATATAAATGAGAGGCAAGAGAACTTAATAGGTAATAGCTACTACTGCATTTTTCTTGTTTTCCTGCTGACTTCTTATCTCTTTGCTTTTCTGTGAGTTTGTATTACAAGGTGCAGGAATACATTATCCTGCTATGGAAGAACTTGAATTGCTTTATTACTCTCGTTTTTAAAATCAAAATCAATTCTCAATGATCTGCTGTTCCATTATACACAAAAGTCATCATTACCACAGGTCACTGTGAGTCTTCACAAAGGTCTGTAGGAAGGAAAGTGTTATGGCGAGAGATCAGCTGTTAAAACTGAAAATTAGGTGGGCCAGGAATATGAAGGTTTTTCTTTGTGTTAACAATACCGAAAATTTTAAAGTACATCAACTGCCACTTCAGTCAGGCTTACCTGCTTTAGTAGCCTGTGTAACAGAAAATATTCAAAATATGGACTTGTAATACAATTATAAATGTAGATGCAACATATAACTTACAGCTTAGCTTTTCAAAAGATTTGTGTCCAAAGCTTGTTTAAATTACATTTCAATGTTAAATTAACTTTCCTGTGTCTAGACGAGTATTTGTACTGCACTATTCCTCTGAGGCTTTTTCTGTTCTATTAGTTTGAGAGAGCCCTCCCCACAACCACGCCATTCATGAGCGTGCATCAATACAATCAGGTAAGAGGATCAAGTCTGAAGTGTTTGGAGAATAAACACACTAAGGTGATGAAAGAAGTGAAGATATTGTTTCATTTTGTCAGTAAATAAAAGGTTTAAGAATTAATAGTTTATGCTAGGATAATCAAGGACTGTCAGCATTGATTCTTCTGTGTTTTTTCTTCCCTTATGATTTTCAACTGTTTAAAATCTGGACATAGGGCTACAGCATGGGACTACAGTCAGTGTATCACTGCTTATTGGATTTAGACACTTGAATTAGCTTTTGCAGTGCCTGTGTAAATAAACAGAAAGTTGATTTAGTGACCTAAGAAAAGCTATGTGATACCTGGAATTTCTAGATGATAAACCTATTTTTTCTTGGCATTAAGTTTCCATGCAAAAGCACATATATTAACTGAATCTACGAATACCTTGTTTGACCTTTTTGTTAGTGGGTTGATAGTTTTCTTTCTGCATAATGACTTTTATTCAGTATCTACCTATTTTCAGGATTTTGGAAATCTAAAGTTAAAATATCAAATGGTTTTGAGGATATTTGCCTGCATAGTCTAAACATCATTTCCCTTATCTTCCTGATTCAGAAGGAGGGAAGGGCTGCTGTTTAGTATGGTGTCCATTCGCAGTTTTACATTTAGAAATATTTATCTGTTTTCCTTTAGTCAGTATTTTTACTTTTCTTATTCACGTGCTCTGTCTGGCAACAAAAAGCAGTCTCAGACCCCGTGGACTACGGGAATGCTCTGAGTACATTATGGTCCCAGGTTGAGAGAGGGTGGATTGACAGCTGAAAGCATTAATAGAATAATAATAAAAAAAAATTTGAAGGCTGACGCTTCTGGAAAAGATGTTTGCTCAAAAGAGATGTAGGGCTTGACTCTTACTCTCCTCCTAATCTAGACTGCATAAAAATACTGAAGAAACATAAAACTTTACCAAAATAGTATTGATGGATAAAGCTTTCTCTTCAGGAAAAACATGAGAGGGAACAAATTAAAAGGCAAATATTTTTTGGGCACCATAGTGTGCTGGTGGAAAACCTCTGTGGATTACACCACAGACTGCATTGTGGCAGTCTGGGAATAGAATTGAACATTTTTCTCCCCGTATTTTCTATGGGCTAGAGAGGGAGTTCATATTGTAACTGGCTTTATTAGAATTAAAACTAATGAAAGCTAACTCTTTATAGACTGGATTTCCCAGTGTATTTTATAAATTGCTTATATTCTATTAACGACTGAATTTTAAGTTCAATGGATTTTGAAATGTATTTTAAAGAAAGACTCTAGACTTGTTGGTATTCATAGTAGACACATCTAAACATAATTAATCTCCTTTTGGCAAATACTATATTTTGTAGTTAAGTTAAAGACACTCTTTGCTATAGAGCCTTAGGGATTACACCTGAATTTCATTAAGGAAGTCTAACTACTATCCAGAGGAATCTCCCCATGTAGAATTGCTCTGGACTGGTTAGGACAAGATGGGATGCAGCTCTCCCCCCAGCCCCTAGACCAGTTGTATTGTTTGCTTTTTGTAAGAATAAAATTGTATTGAGATGAACAGGATATTGTCTGTGAATAATTCAGAGAGTGAAGACAGATCTATTGTGCTGGAGTTTCATTTTCAAGGCACGATTTGTTTCATAAGCATTTTTTAAAAAATAAAATTGTCAGATTTTAACTGAATACAAATAGCTGATGTACAATACATGATGTTGGGAAATAAATTAGTTATAAGAACACCAGTTAAAGCTTAGCCTGAATAGGTGACTGAAAATTCATGGGCTTTATTCTTTGTTTATATTATGTCCATTTATCTTCTGGAGAAGAGCTTGGATACTATAGGTTCATCCACACAGACCATTTTGTTTATGAAAATGTTTAAGGCTTCTATTCCATATTTAGTTTGGGGTTTTGTTTTCTTTTTATTGAGGAACAAAGAGTCATGATCATCTTGTTTTTTCTCTTCCTCCTAAACCTACTGCTGTGCATAACAGAGCCCACTTTAAGAACTGGGTTATGTAGGACAGGTGGTAAGAGTATTACCTGTGCTTTATGTACTGCCAAATTGGGAACATAAGAGGAAAATTTTTTATTATCTGAAACAAAGTGCTTGACACAGATTTTGAGGTATTTGTTAATAATCTTAAGTCCTGCATTTTTGTTTTGTCCTGTATACATTGACTGTCCTGGCATTTTACATTTTGAATTTATAGAGTTGCCAAAGTCCAGTAGATCAGTCTGTTGGACTGTGTTGGAAATCAGTTCAACGCTTGCGTTATCTTAGTGCTTCCTTTCTCACAACTCATTTCTGCACAGTATAGAATGACTTCTGCCTTTGTCAGTTTCCTCTTGAGAATTGAGTAATGAAACTGCTCAAGCTCACTCACCAGGCATTAAAGTACCTGGACTTGAAACTTCTAAACAAATTACTTTTCTGAGAACACTTACGGTGTTTTTCAATTTGTTAAAGCTTGGATTAGACACAACTCCAGGATGATAGTTGTGCAAATGTATTCCTGCAGGTGAGACCTTTAAAAGTTTACAGAATAATTCCAGTTCTGTTAAAGATTCTAGCTAAGTCAGTTCAAGTCTTATTTAGAGAAAACGTTTCTTAAAAACCATAGCTTTCTGTTGCCTTGGCCAGCTGTTCCAGACTATCATGCAGTAGTACATTTCCTATCATTAAACTCATTACTTCAGTTTAATTAAATGGATTTTTTTTCCTCCCTCTGAATTAAAATGCCTTGCCAAAGTATAACAAGTACTGAAAGTTTGTGATTTAGGCCTCAGTATATAAAGTGAGATAGTGACAGTCATCTGAAGATTTAGGTAAACTCTGTTTATGTCTAGTACTGTATATGATGTTTCAGAGCTTTGAGGATCTCTATACAATTAGTTATTCTATGTAGTAATCTTGATAGATAGATTTATTACCAGTAGAACAAGTTCACATTAGGAGGTCCTCACAATTAAACAACTTCAGGGATTTTAAAAAATGTCTTATCAGAACTGTGGAACTGGAATTTTACAAGATGAAGGATCATAAGAGTTTTGTAGGCTGATAACTGTCTATTATAAGGGAGTTTTGCTGCTGTTTTATCTTGCAGATGGTGTCTGAAATTTTCAGGGGAAGAGCAGATTTGTTCTACTATTGATACTTCTTTCAATATTAATGCTTCCCGATTTGAAAGGCACTTTATTTTTTTACTGTGAGCTACTTCCTTTCCTGAAAAAGAAAGGTAGAAAGTGAGGGGAGTCTTTCGCTAGCTCCTTGAAAAGTTTTGGAGAGTTGAGCAAGTTATAAACCGTTGAAAATTGTCATACTCTGTCTAGCTTTTCCTTTGTACAGTGTGTTCCTGGATTCCTGCCAAAAATCACTAAGCATTATTAGCACAACACTTGAACCATCTTAGTGTCTTGCGTCAGTATGACACACACAATTTAAACTCCAGACAGGACGCAGATAAAATAGTGGTGGCTACGGCTGCAGCTGCTTTCCTCCCTCCAAATACCCTTTGGCCCAGACAAAGGTGTCCTGGGGCAGGTAATCAGAAAAGCATGAGATCAGGTGTCATGTCTGCTGACTGATGTTAATAATCTGTGTTTTCCTAATCACTCTTTACCGAGGAAAGAATTCTGACCTACCCAAGGCTACTTGCTGTGAATCCTTGCCAGCATCCTTCTTCTGAAGGTGCCTAAACACCCTGGCCCTTAAACCAGGAATAAAACCCCAGAACAGGGGATCCTCGTTTTGTTTTGCCCCATGCATTTTTCCCACTGTAATTAATTGCCTTATGGTAGTGGTGAATTCCAGTGTAAAAAAACTAAACTAAAATTGAAAAGTTCTGTCTTTCTAATTGGAAGATAGAAAAACAGATCTCTGCAGGTTAGTCTCAGAGTGTCAGGCAAATTGCATGGGTTATGCTTTCTTCATTAGGTCTAACCTGCACATAGAGGTGGAGAACTCATTCTCCAGAGGCTATCTACTTGCATGGAATCAAGGAAGCATCTTTATGGAAAATA
Source organism: Platysteira castanea (assembly GCA_013397175.1). Classification (NCBI taxonomy): domain Eukaryota; kingdom Metazoa; phylum Chordata; class Aves; order Passeriformes; genus Platysteira; species Platysteira castanea. The sequence goes on from VYXC01009201.1 coordinate 189,054, forward strand.
GGGCCCTATTGATGAGTGTAATTATTTTTTTATTTTAATGACGATTGAGAGGACAAAATTCAGTCTGTATAAGCAGGTTTACCCTTCATTTCTTGCTTCTGGGTACTTGCTTTTATAACTTTATTGAAATTTCAGGAGCAGAGGTTGGTAACTGGTGTGAAGGGAATTCACTGCTAAGACTTGGCTTTTAGAGAAAGAGCTTTAATCTGGTTTTAAATGGTAAGACAGAAACAGTATTCTGGAAACTGGTTTGATGTATAATCAATAGATATGGACTGCAAAGGAGTAATGTTCAAGCCAGCTTGGACCCAGAAATAGCAATGGACTCTTGGAAAGATATTTTTGATTAGAGGAAGAATAAGCCGGGCAGTGCCACTGCTAACTAATATGAGTGTGTTCTTTCACAGGGGAGATGTTAGTTTGGGTTTGCACTCTTGCACTGCGTATGTTTCTCTCACCTGCAAATACATCACAATCCTATAGGCCAGATGAAAAGCTTTAGTGGAATGATGTGTCTGGGAAGCTGGATGCAAGAAGAGAAAGCATCAGTGATTAGGTTTGAGAGTTGGAACTGCTGTGGTAGTCTTCTGCACTTTAGCAACCAGGTTGACAGTGTAGAAAAAAAGCCATTAGGAAAATCTAGAAGCCTTTAAGAGTTTGGGTGGGAAAGAGGGAAGCAAGAGAACAAAGCTGGACTGTAAAACAGCTAGACATAAAATGTGTCTATTTCTCACAAAATGTAAATCAGTGGATGAGGGTGAAGAGAACGAATAAACAGCAGATGGAAATCATGCAGACTGTAGAGTCCAAAAAAATAATCACTTTGTCATGGTGTATGACTGCATGTATCTTTTTTCAAGGCTTCCCACGTCATGCCTTTGAGCATCTTCTCTAACCAGGTCATGAACAGCCTTGTGATGATGTCCAGAACAGTTTTGTTTTCTGCAGTGCCCCATTTGTTGTCATGTTGAGAACATATTATTTTTTTAGTAAATGGTTTGACATTTTTTGGCCTTACCATCCTGTAAGACTGAATAATTGATTTCCAGCAGACCTGCTTTTTGTGTGCTCTAATTAAGTTTAGCATTTCCCAAAACAACAGTGATTTGCTAATGTTTCTTGAAATTGTTTATGGACAGGAAAACAATGATTGTGTTGCATCTTTAATGCATGTTGCAATATATTCAATGATATATGTGAAACATAAGTAATTATTGCAATTCCATGTTAAAAGTTTCAAACTTTCAAGTGAAATAAACTCGTCTTTTAATGCAATGTAGATAATGCTGGCAGATAAGACAGGGTTATTACATGGTAAATGAACGCTACCTAGTGATATGTTCTGTTTGGCTGGAGTTGGCTGGCTGGCAAAGTTGGCTGCTTTTGAAAAGAGACATCTTACCTGTTTTGTAGTTTCTTATTTGACAGTGTGAAATTACATTTTATTTCTTTTGTTTTCCCTTTGGAGTCCAGAGTTTGCTGTTTTCTGTCTTAAAGTTGTTGGATTCCTTTCTCTTGATGGATGTATCTACACAGTTGCACATATTTTCCATCATCAAAGAACAGGTTTAATGTGTTGTGTTAAGTTTTGGATTAGCAATGTAACTACTGTATCAGAATAGGTAATTTTCTATTGTAAAGGTGAGGAAAAAGAACAATTTCAAATTGAGTCCTAAAGATTATATAAGTGTTTCTGGAGTTTTAAACATGTAATTTTCTAGATTGAAACAGGAGGTTGCAATGTTTGTTGTTTAAAAACAATACAGCTAGGAAACTTTCTTTTTAATTTGGATGGAAAATTTGCTCGTATAAAGGGAAAAGAATAGTGAAAACCTTTGAAGTATGACAAAGTAATGTTCAGAGTTCACATTTTCTATACAAATGCTTCATGAAAAACTGTTTATATAGACAAAGCGTTCTAGGGATGAGAAGTGTATAAGAGTATAGAGGACTTGGGATAAAGAATACTTGCGTCTACCCACAAAGTTGTTTACAAAAGACTGAAGCATTGTGGTGGATGAGGTGACATTAGGTAGTATGCCGAGAAAGGTATCACATAAGGCTTGTCTACATGAAGAACTAGCCCAAAATATCTATCAAGGAATAGCTCTTCTACAGTAGCTCTCTGAGAGGATGTTGTGTCTTTTTTAGTCCACTTTGAAAGTGAATTTAGCTAAACCACAGGAAAGCTTTTAGTAAGAGTTTGTGGCGGAGTTGAATGGAATAGGTGTAGTACTTTTATGTTTTCAGAATACCCTCCCCACAAACATTTGTCACTGCAGTTTTGACCATTTCTAGGAGAATTTTCCTTTTTGGTTCACGACAGCATGCAGCTTTGGAAAATCTTTTAAGTATATTATTGAAATAATAAACATACAAATGAAGGCTCTTAAAAATTATATTAATATAACAGTGCTGCTCATGAGCAGTTAAATATAGTGTATAAACATTGATTATAAATTTCAGCCTCATACTTGATAGCAGAAATCAATTAAACCTGTACAACTTTCAAGATTGTAAAACTCCTGTATTTTTGGCATAGAAAAGGCCAGAACTTTTCCAAACAAGCCAAATAGAGAGTCAGGTTCTGGAATCCTTCAGCTTTTAAGGCTGGATGTGAATAACAAAGCAAAACACATATCATGGACATGGTCAGAAAGTCTAATATATTTTAGCAGCAGCCTAGGAAAAGTTTTGTTGCATGTTTAATGCTCAAAAAGGTGGTGCTTAGCAGTGTTTCACTAGAAAAACTGAAATTGAACAGGATGCAATTCAAGTTATCATCCTTGTCACCATGATCTGAACATGTTAAAAGGTGTAATTTTGTAAGTGCTTAAAAAATAATGTTTGCCACTCTCATCAAAGAGGCCTTGTACGGTAGATAGATTATTCTGATATATCATTTTGCATTTTCACAGTAAGAGTAAATAACTTTACAGTAAAATTCCCATGTTTAAATCTTTCAGCTGTATATACTATACTAAAGTTTAAAATTCAATTCACAAACAGAAGATGTTATAATTTGTTATGAATCCTTTTAAGAAAGTGGGTTAAATGTATTCTCCATGTGAAGGAACTTTCTTTGTCATCCGCTAATTCATTCACACTCTGTTCTCGTGCTTTGCTCTGCTTCAAATGGGGTATTTCTGCCTCTTCCACAGCAGACAACACATGTGCTCTAAGAGTTCAGCACAAACAGAAAGTATTGTGGAGTTTCTCAGTGGAATGATGTGCCTTTCTAATGTTGCTTAGGTTCTCACCTCCTTGGGTAAAATACAGCCCCTTGCCTCAATGTGTGTAGTGTGTGAAAAGTATTGTTGTGTCAGAAATGGGGAAAACTTGGCAGGTTTTGGTGTTTGCAGCATGTGACTTGCCCTGGCTGAGGCACCCAGTGGCTCCCAAGAGGGCCCTCCGGCTGTTTGCGGCACAGGCAGCTGGATCTGTCAAGCTTCCTCTACATGGAAACCCCTCAGCTGCAGAGAGCCAACCATTGGTCTTGCCTGCCTTTTACATGGTAAAATATTTAGCTCTCTGGTTTTGCTCTCTGCAAGATAGTTTTGGTAAATTTATCACTTGTATCTAAGAGCAGGTCTTAGCAGTAGGACAGGGATAGCTATTAATGACTGGGAAATCATCAAAGAACAAAGCTTAGAAAGAGCTGAAATAATAAAGAAATTAATCCCACTCCTCCACCAGTTCAGTCTGCACATATTATCTGAATGTGGTGTCAAAACAACATAGGCAGCTCTAGTAGATTAAAACTGCTTTTGGTCTTTTTTTTTTTCTTTAAAGACCAAACTTTTCTGTTACTGTGTTTGTGACTTTGCTTCAAGGACATAGGGCTAGACTTTACGGTTTGTTTAGCTATGAAGGGATGACAGACTAGGGGGGTGGTAAGGGGAGCTTAGTTTTGGAATGTAAATACATGTAGAGCTCTTCTCCTTTTGTTTAGCATCTCTTTAAACTAAGACAAAAAAAATCAGTGAATGAATGAATAGCAGCATGGTGAAATACCTAAATGTTTGAGTTAAAATTTTTGGATGTTTGAAATCCTATTTGGATCCTTTTCCCAGATCGCTGTGCATTCATATGCACTCAGCAGGAAACTTCATGGAGATGCACATTTGGGCAGAAGGTCTTTGGCGGTGCCTTTTTCTTAACTTGTGTCTTTTCTTCTTTTGAAGAAAGTAATGGCTTAAGTCTGACTGAAGAACAATCTTTTTTGTATGTTCCTTATAAGAATTTACTTATGGTTCACAGATTTTACCCACCATCTATGTCTGCAGTCCTTTGGATTTAAAACAGCATATATCCCTCTGCAGACAACAGGAAACGCCAAATTAAAGACTTAATGACATACTGCTGAAAGAAGACAAAAGGTGACAAATTATAAAACAGCCAGCTAAACTTTTAAAGAAAACGCTGGAAAAAATCCCACATTCAAACAGCTTGAAAAGGATACGGATATTGTTACATTGGAGACATTTTAATAGAAATTAGATTGAATCACGCTGAATATAAACTTAAATATTTAAAAAGAACAGGTTTCAAAAGGTAGTATTTTCCTAGAACAATGAAAACAGCTTCTGAGTTATTTTTAAGAAGTGAATAATATGTTTTAACCTTGTTATTGGATGTCTAAATCATAGAGTCCATTCTTGTAATTCTGAAACCAGTGAAAATGTGACTTCTATCCTTTAAAAATTATTAACCTCTGTTGCTGATGTAAGTGCAGTTGTGTTCATTTCCCCTACAGTTGTGCTTTGGCTGTGTTCTCCAGACTGGCAGCCTCTGGCTTGATTTACTATGGGTGGAACATCCTTTGATCTCCTGTTGAGTTCTGGAGAGATGGTGGAAAAGGAGCAAGATAAGTGAAAAAGAGAAGGGAGGGAGAAATATACAGATGAAAAAGCGAAGTTACAGACCTTTCCTCTCTGATCCTAGGGGCCTTAATCCTCTAATTTATTTAATCATTTTAATGTTTACGTTCTTTGGTGGTAAACATTTTATGTTTTAGTATCTTTGATGCCATGAACTTAATCTTGGAGTGTAGCACTTAGTAAATTAACAAGAGGTGCTGCATTTGGTCAAGAAATGGCAAAAATGTGAAAAATTTTCAACTGATAGTTTTGAAAATGATTGTGTTGCATTTACATTAACTACTGCTCCCAGTTTACCTTAAAGATTTGTACTTAAAGGGTTACCTACTCAGTAGCTTACTGATACAAGCCTGAAATCAGATCAGAGGGAATCTGTGAGTAACTTCACAGTAAACAATCATCCTGATACGACTCTGGTGAATCTTTTGATTCATATGCTCTTAAAACTGTGTTTTTATATTGCTGTCACTGCGACTGTAATATTTAGAAAATTACAGGACCCATACACGGTACCCATTTGATTGATAAATGCTGTTGATGCATTGGGGGATTTTGTTCAATGGGTGGTTGATTTTTTTGTTCTTTCTTTTTTTTTGGGGGGGNNGGGGTGGTGTATGTGGATGGTTTGGTTGTGGGGGGTTTTTGTTGGTTTTTTTTTTAGAGATTGAAAAAACAAGAGGGTTGATTGGTTGGGGATTCCTCATGGAGTCCAATTGCATATTAAGAGAGAGAGAGCTCTTTATTCATCACTTCAGTTCTCATGAAAAGAAATGTTTAAATAGGAGTGTTTGCAGGTCTATGTGAAGTGTTCTAACTCTGTTTATGATGATAAATTCCGTTACTCACCTAGCACTTAAACAAGCATCATCATCCTCTGTGTATGCTTCAAAAGAAGTTTGCCGTATTATTTCTTTTTTATAGAGAGAGATATATAAGACCCAGTCATTTGCCATTATGCTGGGAATATTCTGACCAGCTTTATCTCCTTTTTGGAATTTGTCTGCATCCATCTGCCGTTTTTGTTGTTAGACATGCATTCTAAGCTCTGGGGCTGAGCCTCTGTTCTGTATGTGCACTATCTATTGCAGTGGGTGCAAGTCAACAGCTTGCAACAGTGCATCAGGCAATGCAGTAAAACAGAATAATTAACAAGTGTGTGTGTGTCAGACGAGCTGTTGTCATTGTCAATGTGCAACACTAAAAAACATTGTGAGATGAATTAGAGAAGACCCACCAAGTTATTTTTTATTCTTGATAGTGTGAGAGGCTGATTTAATTTATTTGGCTTAAAGCTGAACTGAAATGTTTACCCCACCTCTTTCTATATGGAAAAAAAAAGTATGCCATTGCAAAAGCACTCCTTTTTTGACTGCTTCAGCAGTTAGGAACTTGATTGAGTTTTAGTTGAGCTTGCTTTTATAAAAGCGTTAAAAGTCGGTTTGTTGTTTGTCTTTTAATACAGTGCTCAAAGTTTTTTTAAGCTGAAGTGCTACTTAGTCTTTTAAAAAATGTATGGATAGTCAAACTCAAACCATAGTGATTTCTTGATAGTCTGTGCTCTCGAGGGTATTATTCAGGCTAGTTTTGAAGAACTGAACAGCCACACTGTATTTATGTGCATCATAGGAGAAATACACATTTGTAAACTCTCTTGGGCCGTAACTGAGTTGTAATAGTTGTCTGTATAGCAAATTATGCAGTGGGGCCCCAGTCTCTAGTGGGGTTTTTAGATTCTACCATGATAAAAAATAATAAAGGAGAATCTTCTTGCAAAGATAATTTAACCTCAGGGTGTTGCCTTTTTGTGCATGCATGTATATATATATATGCACACACACACAAACTCAGTGATTCAGTTATTAGCAGTTCAGCCAAAATTTTTGTTTTGTTACCTACAAAACCATTAGTTTCTCGTTTGAAGTAGAGGAATGTTAAAATTTATAAAAATATTCCAAGTCTAATTTACAAAAAATGAAAAGTAAAGATGAAGTATAGGAACTATTTTTTTAAAAAATTATTTGTTTCTCTTATTCATATGATGGAAAATATTAATTCATATATTCTCTAGTGATTTTTGGTATCTGGTAGAGTTGGAACAGTGCTTGGAATATGATAATCTTACAGAATGAGTGAGTAATCATGAACAGGATTTAGCAAGTGAATTTAAAGTTTTAAAATGTAGCCTCTCTTGTAAAGTCCTGCCAGAAAGCGAAAACAAAGAAGAAAAAAATCAGTAATCTCAGATAAATATGACACTATCTACAGAGAAGGAAGTTTCCTGGTGGTGAGGACTACCTTCTGACAGCACAAGGAAAGGGCCATTAATCCCGCAAGAGGGAGACAGTGAATGTGACTGTGGTTGAGATGCTTGCCTGGCATGGAGTGGAAGCAGCAAAAGAGTAATAGGATTAGGGCTGTTCCTTCTTTAGGACTTTCCACTTCTCCATTTGTGGTTGGAGGAAGATGAGAGCCAGCTCTTAGCTCACCTGGGTTTTTCAGAAGCCTCTGGCTCCTAAAATTATACTTCATGGGTGTGGAGGGCATCTTTTTGTTACATTTAGGTGGAAGCAAATAGAAGTAGTTTGTAGGTTCTGCTGAAAAACAAATAATAGTTACACCCAGAGCTAATTTTGTATTAAAGGAAAGTACGTACTTTCTGAGCAAGTTCAGGTATAATATTCCAACCATACCAGCATAAAATTAGCTCTCTTTACAGCTATAGTTTCTCTTGATGCAAATATTATTTTAATCTTGGTTTAGACTCTGTGGAGAGAGCATGGTGGTTAGTCCTAAAAACTGTCCTGTGTTTATGCCCAGAAGTTGTCTGCCCAGCGTGTTACAGCCATGAGTTCAAAAGCCAGTTTGCAGGAACGGGAAACAGTGGTTTTACTCCTGTGCCACTTCAGCCTTGGGTCTGAACTGCAGAGCTGCCAAAATTGTTAGTCATTATGGTAGTGTGAATCAAGGGGTTTGTTTCTTTATTACTGAGAATGCCAGCAATTCTAGAAATTAAACAAGACCGTTGACCAAATTTGCACAGGCTATCAAACTATCAACTTGATGCCATCAAAGCGCATCAACTTTTAGTAAGATACGGTCAAAATTATCTTCTGCAGAAAATCCCCACAGGCATTGAAGGAATGATACTGTGAAGAACAGACCTGTCACTGGCAGTGCTCCAGCCCTGCAGATGTGAGGCGGAGGAGGTTCTGCACGATTAGGGGAGTGGAGAATACGCTGTATTCAGCCTGAAAACTCTGCCCTGGTTTACAATCCTAGGTTGCTTAATATGGGTAGAAGGTGGCAGAAACTAAGAATATTTCATAAAATTTAGGCAAAAAGTGAAAGCAAAAGATGAAAACAACAAAAGTTGAACCGTGTTTGCAGTAATTTAGAAAGTGATCATAGTTCAGCCTATGTACAAGAGGGTTTGTCACTTCTCAAAAATGCTTAAATAAATAAAAATCCATAATCTTAAAACTGGCCCCATGAAAACTGTCAAACTGTGTTTTGAATGAATGATTTCAATGGTTGGTTTGCCCTGTATTTTTGATGTCATTGAAACACAGCTCTCTTGTGGTGCACCAGACATTTTAAAGTGGTTTATCACTGTTATCTTGGCTACCACCGCTATTCTGTGTTGAGCCAATGGGACTCTTCACCACTCCAGTGAGGTTTTCTAACCACTGAAATGCAATGTAACATAAACCACTGTAGCTTACCTTATGCACTTCTTGAAATGGATAACCCAGTTCCTTACTGCCTCGTCTCATTTCTCGAGGGAGATGGGGTGGCTTTGTGTAGTTTTTGTTGGTTTTTTCCTCTTGGTGTTGGTCTCCCTCCATAAAAAGCCCCTGGACTCATATTTCTTAATTAGAAAAAAGTTATTTTAAACTCAACAGTATTGTTTTATAAGTAGAACGCACTTACCTAGCTTTTCACCAGTTTGCTTGCTCCCCAGTATGAGCCTTTTTTTACTCTCTTTACAGTACCTTTTCCTTGTGATGGCCTGCTCATAGGGTTGTTCCATTTAGCTGCCCTTCTTCTAGAAGTTCATACCCTGAACGTACAGGCTGCTACGTCTTGAAATTTGCCAATTACACAGCTCGAGACATGAAGTAGCCATTTGTTACTTGGCTGATGTCTCCTCCTTCTCTTTCCTCGCCGATGATGTGTGTTCCTCTCGTGTTTTCACTCTTACTGTGTTTGTGTAGCACTTATCAAAACAGACCCAAACAATGTAATGGGTGTTATGTGTCAATGATAATCAAAGCCACAGTGTTTAAACTGCTCTATGAAGGTTTGGGTTTCCTCAGTGTTCTGAGGTGTGTTTGGAAACAATTAGGTCTGTTTTTTAGAAAGAGATCCTTCAGAGTAGGAATAATTTTTCTTAGTCCACACTGAAAAATGCCAACAAAGGCAAGTTTTCTGTTGAGTGGTTTAAATAGTTCTGGGAAATGACAATCTAAATAAATTTTTCTACATTTCAACTTTGCATCCGAAAGATTCTGTTACTGAAACACAAATTAAATAGCTAATGTAATAGCCCTCAGACAAATGCTGAGTTTAATAGACAGGTTTGTATTATAGTCATGTCTCTACCGGGACACAGGTTTCAATCAGGGTTTGTCATATGTAGTATGTATGTTTTGCTGAAACCATTTGCAAATAACCGCATCTGTTAGCTATTGGTGTCCTTGCTTAATAGGCAAGTTTAAAATAACTGCTTATACTTATGTGCTTCTGATTCTTTCTTTTGCAAAACAGATGAACCTCTGTATTCCAGGAATTGTTCCAAATCATATTTTCTGGCAGTGCTCCTACCTTTAGCCATTGTATGAATTAAAATATGCTTTCCAGCTCTTGCCTAAGTTGTCAGAAAAGTCTCTACAGAATTGACATGCAAACAGTTTTTGCAATCTTTTTTTTTTTTTTTTTTTTTTAAGCAATGTTAAATTTGCTTGAGCAACATCTCTTGTTTTGACTAGTGGAAGAACTAAAAATACACTACTGTATTGACTGAACTAATTACATTTCATATCTAGCCACTACCATCTGGATCTCTCTCTTTCTGGTTACATTTTCATTGCACAGATTGCACATGAGTGATTAGTACCATGAACGAGTTGTCCAAATTTTGTTCTGGGTGTTAGCAGCAGCTCTGCAGAGCTGCACACAAGTTGCCATGCCCTTTGTCTTCTTCTGTGGATACTGCGTTTCAGTCAGGGAGTCCTCAAGGCAGGGATGTGGAGAAAGTGCAGAGGGTCCAGTGGCAAGCTGCCAGGGTAACCAGGACCCACCTTCTTACCAAGAGAGACTCCAGAGAAGCTGTGCTTCTCTGGTCTGGTGAAGAGACGGCTAAAATGCAGTAAGAATACTTGAAAAGCAGTTAGAAAGATAATGAAATCAAACTCTTCTTAGTAGACCCAGGTGACATAAGGAGTAAGAGCCAGAAGCTGTGTGTTGGGTGGTTCAGTCTGGACACTGGGAGAGGATCTCCCCCAGGAGAATATGGTTGCACTTGGAAAGAGGAGTTACAGAGTCTCGCTTCAGAGACTTCCAAGATTCGTGGAGATAAAGCCACAACTGACCTGCCAGGTGATGGTGTCATTCCAGGCTTCTGCCTGAAGTCACACTGAGTGAGCTGCAGAGGTCCTGTTACAATTTGCTGGGGTTCCTTGATGCCCATGAACAGAACCTGGGTGAAATCTTGGTTCCTACCAGAGAATCATGGATAAAACTTTCTGCTCAAGGCAAGAGCTCTGCCGGGCCACAGGTTTCAGCCTTGGTAAGTAGCTATTATGTAACTAAAACTAAACTTCCTCAATGTTTTCAACCCACGCATCACTTGAACTGAGAATTTTTCATTCCTGGCTGTAGTGTGTAGCAAGTACCTGAGGAGTACAATTTAGTTGTGATAGATTGCACACTAAGGGGCATGCTGCCTGAGGGAAGCCTAGCTGCAGCTATCAAGTTGAATTCAGGTTGAAGACTGCGGCACTTGAGTGAAAGGTTCTGTACCACATGTGTACACTAGGCAGCAATGCTTGCATGAAGTCCTAGAGTAACTCTTGACAATACTCCACACTTCTCTGTTCTTTCTGCTGTTTCTGAGATCATTTTAACGTAGTCTTTTCTGTCTCATTCTTGTAACATATAGCTTTTTGCTGTTAGGAGAATGTCACAGGTGGTAGCTTGTAGATAAAAAACTGAAACTAGAGAGAAAATCAGATGGCACAACTGTCCCCATCCATGAAAAGCAAAGGTCTTTTATTTACATACCTAATAAGGAGTGAGCTAGTGTTACTTCTGAAAGATCTATGAAAAGTTTTCAAGACATAGGAGTATTTAAATTCTGCCAGCCCAAGTCATGTGATTTTCTGTAGAAAGTGTTCAAAAAGCAGCAATCTGAGGTCATGCAGACCCACCAATGTTAGCAAAAATGGCGCCTTTTTTTTTTTTTTTTTTAAACTTGAACCAGCCAATAATTTAGGAACAAACACTTTTCAGGGGAGGCTGTCAACAACAAAAAGGGTAGAAGCAGTGCTGATCATCTGGGAGCTATGTACTGTAGTGAGGTATGAAAAATTCTCGAACAAAGCCAGCGATGCATGGGTTGAAAAGATGAAGAAAGTTTAAGTTAGATGTTGCATTTAACAAACCATCTTGATGTTTTTTCCCTGTTTTTTTCTCCCAGCTGTGTCCTTGTCCACTTTTTTCTCATTTGCAAGCTGCAAATTTTTGTTCCCAATAGTGGTACTAACACTGCTGTTGAGCCAAAGGATAGAGCTGTCTTTGCCTGTAAACAGAATCAGTAAAATTCTGCATCCTCCAGTATACCTTTTTTTCTTTTGCAGAGAGAGATGTTTGTTCTAGGATGTCTCCATGGTCCATTTTACAGTGCAACCACACTGCACTGTAACATGGGAGGGCTGTAAACTTCTTCCAGACATTCCGTTGCAGAGTGTGGCAGATGGAATATTTCCCAAGAAGTGAAAATTTGCACTAGTTCTGCTTCCACACTCCTAGCTGTTTTCTGTCCTATTATATTGTTTGTCAGTCAATGCTACCTTAACATCTAATACCATTTTCTTCTCCAATTATTCTCCTTGTGTTTACAAAGCAAGTCTAAAATGTTTTTTATTTTTTGTATAGGTCTGTTTTCTGTGTCTAGTCATTGAGCCGAAGCAGCTTCTCTTCAAGAGGGATCAAAAACAGTTTGTCAGTGATAGCATGAGGTTTATGACCTACTCCATGGGGCATAATTAAATGTGGAATTCAGCCCCTTCTTGCAGAATAACTTTGACACATCTGGTTTAAACAGTTTTAGTGCAGTAAGGAGATAAGTAGAAGTTTCTTTGCACAGTAGATTAGTTTCAGATGAGGTATAGGATCCTCTCAAATTCAGGTTCACATAATAAGTACACCAATGGGACAGCCACCCAAGGAAAGTGCATAGTCACCCACTGAATATGTTAAAATAAATTGAAGGCCTGCAGTGCAATAAAATAAAAAAGAAAAAACCAAATGTCTTGTCACAGTCCCAGAAGGAAATGTAGGGTAATTGCCCAGAAAAGGAGAAGGACTAGTGCTGAATTCTTTTACAAAATCCCTATTCTTTCCCTGCTTTCTTTGCCAGAGCACCTCTGATCCAGTTTTATTTCATGTTCCCCTTCAGTATGTTCATGTTTTTACAGATATAGCACGTTTTATGGCACCCACTAAAGTTATCTGCTGTGAAATTCAATTATTTAAATACTTTGTCCTTTTGTTACCCTTTTCTAATGGATTGCCAATACATATTGCTTTCTCATCAGATACTGATAGTCCCTTTAGTAGACTTTACTATTCTGTAAAATGGTGATGAACACACAATGTGGCTTGTAGGTAGTGAAGTACAAAGTAGTTGTTTCAGCACTTGGCTCTCAAATAGAAAAATACAGTTTGTGTCTGCTTAATATTCACTAGACTATCCAGTGTTTAAGGCATGTTTCTGGTAGGTAACTCTGAACAGTTCAATCAGATATACCATTGCTGTATACATTTTAGGAGCGTATTTTTCCTCATTTTGAGGACAATTAGGATATGAAGGAGAGGTTTAGTAATATATGTGTGCATTAAGGCAGTATTTGTGAAGGCCTTACAAAATCTTAATAAACTGTGTGTTTATATGTGTTAAAAGGTAGAAAACCTGGTCTGAATTGTTGACTGCCGGAAGTTAGCAGACTGGCATAAATAAAGCATGGCACATCATAATGCAGATTAATTTTTATGTAAATTATTTCTAGTTCACATTTTATTGCTTAAGCAATATTTAGTTGTATGTTTTGTCAAAGAAAACCAGTTGAGAATCTGAGAAATGTGATATTTAGGTGGTCTGTTGTAAAATCCATGAAGTAGCTCAAGAAAGGTCTCACTTTTTGCACAGACAGCAGAAATACAGTGGTTCTTGACCAAAAGTTCAAGTGATATAAAATATGTTGACTGAATGCAAGTGTGCTAGCAGAGTCCTTTGGTCTCTTGTCTCGGTGGAAGTAGGAGATGGAGATCCATGTGGCAGCAAAGGCACAAGGGTTATTGATGAATTAGAAACCATGGAAGTGCCTTAGAATGGTAATATAGGAATTAGGGCTTCTTTCCCTCCAAATGGTGGTGGAATCAATAGCCCGAGTACATCTACACCAATGCGCACAGCATGGGCAACAAACAGGAGTATCTGGAAGCCTTTGCACAGCACAAAAATCATGACATAGTTGCCATCATGGAAACATGGTGGCAAGACAACTAGAGTGCTGTAGTGGAGGGCTATAAACTCTTCAGAATAGATTGGGAAGGAAGGAGAGGCAGTGAGGCAGCCCACTAGGGCATGTTTTGATTGTCTAGAGCTTAACAATGGTGACAAAAGGGTTGACTGTGGGAAAGGATCAGGGGAAGGATGACAAGGCAGATATCCTGCTGGGAATCTGTTAGAGACTGCCTGACCATGATGGAGAAGCAGATTAAATATTTTATAAACAGCTGGGAGAAGTCTCACGTTCACTGGCCCTTGTTCTTCTGAGGGGCTTCAACCTAGCACATGTCTGCTGGAAATTCAATACAGTGGAGAGGGAACAGCCTAGGAAGTTCCTGGAGTGTGTGGAAGACAACTTCCTCACACAGCTGGTGTGTGAGCCAGCAAGGGAAGATGACCTGCTGGACCTGCTGTTTGTGAGGAGAGGAGGAAGGCTGGGTGATGTGGTGGTCAGAGGCACAGCTGTCTTGAAATTAAGGAGTTTTCAGTTCTTGAGCAGGTAAGGATGGGGTTCAGCAGAACTACCACCCTGGACTTGCAGAGGACAGACTTTGGCCTGTCAAGGGTGTGCCAGTTTGGGACAAATTTCAGAGGAACGTCCGAATATGAATGTCCTCTCTTAGAAGGCAGGTCACTGCCACCCCTCCCCCACCAAGTTTGGGGGAAAAAAAATTTTCCTCAGAGGAAAATGAAGGAAAAAAACCCTTATTTATTTAACAAACACACAAGAAAAGAATAATGATGTTAAACAACAAAACCTCTCGCTATGGAGAGAAACCTGAGAAGATTTTAAAGTCCATCTGTGGGTGTGGTCTCTCTCCTCCTCCTCGGAGCTGGGTCAGCCTGGGCCCCCTCCAGGCATAAGGTGGAGATTTTCCCAGTGAGTTCTGATGTTGAAACAGTCCAGAAGAGAAGATGGAAAAAGCTGAAGTCCCAGAAAGAATCTTAACTCTCAGTCTCTCTCTCTCCAGAGAAACAGGGCTGAAAGGCAGAGAGAAGCAGAAAAAGGTGCTTCCTTCACTCCTCAGCAGCAACAGCAGCTAATCTCTGTGTCCTTGAAGCACAAACTGCTTTGAAAAGTTTGCTCAGTTTTTTTCTGTCTCTTGTACCCAGTTTTAAAGGCACGGAAAGGCTCAGGATCATATCTGGGCATAGAGCAGTGATAGGGGATACAACAGCATAAAGTCACCCCAAGAAAATGGGGCCCTAGTTGACAGAGCCCTTGGGGGGCAGCCCTGCGGTGCAAAGGAGTCCAGGACGACTGTTCAAGGAGGAAATCCTGAAGGTGCAGGAGTGGGCCCTCCTGTGTGCTGAAACATGAGCCAGTGGTGGAGGAGACAAAACTGACTGAACAGAGAGCTTTGGCTGGAACTGAGTGAAAAAAAGAGTTTGTGACCTCTGGAAGAAGGGGCAGGCAACTGGGGGGAAGCGTACAAGGATGTTGTGAGGTTTTGCAGGGAGAAAATTAGAAGGCCCAAAGCCCAACTAGAACTTAGTCTTGCTACTGACATAAAAGGCAGTTAGAGTGTTTATATAAATACATTAGCAACAAAAGTAGGACGAAGGAGAATCTCCATCCTTTATTGACTGCAGGGGGAAATACAGTAACAAAGGATGAGGAAAAGGCTGAGGTACTTAACACCTGTTTTGCCTTAGTCTTTAATAATAAGATCAGTTGTTCACTCAAGACTATGCAGCCAGATGGGAACCGCCAAAGTATACTGAGGAAACTGGCAGAAGTGTTCACCAATCCACTTTGCATCATTTACAAGCAGTTCTGGCAAACTGGGTAGGTCCCAAACAACCTTCTTGGAGGCTGGAAAGTACAATGCCAATCTTCAAGAAGGGCCAGAAGGAGGGTCTAGGGAACTACAGGCCTATCATTCTGGCCTCAGTGAGTGCTGGGAAGGTCATGGAGCACACCATTTGGCTGCCATCACTCACCATGTACAGGACATGCCAGGTATTGGGCCCAGGCAGAATGGGTTTAGGATAGGTAGATCTCTGCTCAGCCAGAGATCCTTGCTGATCTCCTTCTATGACCAGCCTGCCTGCCTAGTAGGGGGAAAGGCTGTGGATATTGTCTACTTGGACTTCAGTAAAGCCTTTGACACCATTTGCCACATCATTGTCCTGGAGAAGGTGGTTTCTCACAGCTTGGACAGGTGGACTCTTCATTAGGTGAAAAACTGTCTGGATGGCCAGGCCCAGAGGGTGGTGATGAATGGGGTTACATCCATTTGGTCACTAGTGGGGTTCCCTAGGGCTCATTGTCAGGACCAGTCCTGTTTAACCTCTTTATCAACAATCTGGACGAGGGGATCAAGTGCATCATCAGTCACTTTGTACCAGACACCGAGCTAAGTGGGAGTGTTGATCTGCTGGAGGGCAGGAAGGCTCTGCAGAGGGATCTGGACAGGATGGACTAGTGACCTGAGCTTGAGATTCAACAAGACCAAGTGACAGCTCCTGCACTTCAGTCACCACACCTCACGTAGCACTACAATCTTGGGACAGAGGGGCTGGAAAGCCAGTGGAGGTGCTGGTGACAGCAGCTGAACATGAGCCAGAGTGTGCCCAGCTGGCCAAGAAGGCCAATGGCATCCTGGCCTGGATCAGCAGTAGTGTGGCCAGCAGGGCCAGGGCAGGGATTGTCCCCCTGTCCTGGGCACTGATGAGGCCACACCTCAAGTGCTGTGTCCAGTTCTGGGCCCCTCAGTGCAGGAAAGACACTGAGGTGCTGGAGTGAGTCCAGAGAAGGTCAGGGGAGCTGGGGAAGGGTCTGGAGCACAAGTGCTGTGAGGAGCGGCTGAAGGAGCTGAGGATGTTTAGTCTGGAGAAAAGGAGGCTCACAGGTGACCTTATCACTCTCTACAGCTGCCTGAAGAGAGGTTGAAGTGATGTGGGAGTTGGCCTCTTCTCCCAAATAACAAGTGACAGATGATAGGAAATGCCCTCAAAGTTATGCCAGGGATACTAGGAAAAATTTCTTCACCTAAGTGGTTGTCGAGCACTGGACAAGTGGTCCAGAAGTAGAGGACTTGACAGTGAGAGGTTAGTGGTTGGACTCAATGATCTTAAAGGTCTTTTCCAACCTAAACAAGTCTATGATTCTATGATTTTTCGATTTATTTGAGAGTGCGCACAGTTTAAGTCAGCGTAGGTGGTCTCAGTAAAGCCATTTCAGATGCGGAAAAGGGGTAGTGTTTTCATTCCCTTGTGCTGTATGTACAGTATCATGGTTCAAGCTAAACTCTTTCCGAAGTAATTGGAACACAAGGAAATTGGTTACTAGCAAATTAATTCAACCCGCCTCCTGTTGTAAATCTTTTACTCTCTAGAGAGGATACATTTTGTTAAAAAAAAAGAATTAAAAAATGTAAAATAGAGAAGTAAAGTAGAAATGTGTCATTCTATTATGTAATTAAGTAACTGACTTCTTTTTATGATAATACATTTGGGTGGTCTCTTCTTGAAACACTTGATTTGTTAGGAAACATTACCATTTCCGCAAGTAATCTCTAAGTCCTAAATATTTTGAAAAAAATTTGCATTGCGGTATTTCATCAGTGCATTACTCACCAGTTAAACACTCTAAACTGCTGTCACTTGGCATTGGAGAGGGCTTCCAGGTTTTTTTCTATCAGCAAAAACTTCTCTAAATTATAATATTGCTTGGCAGAGTGTAAAGAATAAATACTGGAAAACCAGATGATTTAAGAGAAAATAAATGGGAAGACTTAAATCTCATTTTACTTTTCCTTGGAAAAAGAAATCTCTTTAGTTTACAAAACATATAAAGTTTGAAATTGCCTTCAGCCACAATGTTTGTTTAGGTGTGGTGACCCTTTTGTATCCCTGTTGTAGATTCCTCTCAATCAGCACAATTCTGATTGTCCCCACTGGACACTGAGGAGATTTAGTGGCTTGCTTGCTGCAATGAACCTCAATGATTTTGAGGTTAGGCATGCTGCCACTGAGACTAGCATCATTTTAACTGCCAGTGAGCTGCTGACTTTTTTGGATTAAAAAAAGAAATAGTTCAAATATACTTAAATATTATGCTAATGTTCATAAAAACGAATAGATTTAATAGCATTACTATAACCAAAGCAATCTACCCCAAACCAATTTTTGTAGTCAGCTGACTGTCAAGTTCTCATTCTGTGCACAAATGTTTAAACTTTAGGTACCAGCAGGAAACAGCTAATGCACTGGATACGTGCTATAGTTTATAGTTGGTGAAGGGTCAGTATTGAAGTGTTTCTGTGATGCAGTTGATGAAAGAAGTCTGTGATGATTTTTCCCAAGCCTGATTTGCAACACCGTTGCTTTACTTTTCTAAATTCATAAACATCTGTAGAATCAATTTTTGCAAAAGAAATATACTCACGGAAACCAAACTGGCCTTTTTAAAAATTACAAAGAAAAAGAGAAACAAAAATAAAACCCAAATCAAATTATACTTATTTGCTTATAGTTTTTTAAATATCAACATTCTTCTCAGTTTATTTTCCATGTGGTTCCACTGCTATTAAGTTACAGCTTTGGTTATAAAATAGAAATGGTGATTAGAGTTGAAGTAATCTGATGCTTGAGTTATTAGGAATTTTAGGACACTGTTACACTTCCTTCTTTAAGACATTCGGGAATCATTATGCTATCATCCCTTTCTTCCAAAGAAGAGTGAAGGCGGGATGTGAAATGAGAGCCCTTTGCTTCACTCACTTTTACTCTGTGCACACTGCTGTAGCAGCAGCCAAGCTGTGTGGTGTGAGTAGTTAAAGGCTGTGTCCTCAAAATAGGGATTTGGTCTCTTACTCATGTGGCCTGAGCTCATGCAGTAGAAATGACCTGACAGGAGCACTTAGAAACCTATGAAGTGATTATACATTTTGTTCACAGGTGGGAACTGTGCTCAAGAGAGTAGTCTCTCTAAGGAAAGAGCAAAATCCTCTCTTGTCATGGCTCAGAGACATGCTGATGCCTTCTGCTAATGCTCAAGTTTCTGCTGACTGTCTAGACGGTTTCCATTCTGTAACTCTGCTTTTGTTTCTTATGATGCACTGTGTCTGCAAAGACCATGCTCATCGCTGACAAGAACATTCTCTGTGGCTTGATTAAGTCGAAGTGATCAAAAACTGTAGAGGCAGGTTTTCCCTATAAGGTTTGTCTTGAGTCTGTAGTCATATGCCTTCAACAAGTTGTTCATCATCCTTGAAGTTAGGAGTAAAGGTTATGATTTAAATAGGAAGATCTGACAGTGCAGAGCTCCTACCATTCACAATAATTTTGCCTGTTCTGAGGGGAAAAAAATGCCAGTGCTAGGATCTTGGTAACTCTTTAACTGTATTATTACCCAAACCAGTACAACTTGAGTGTGTACACTGTGCACTTACTATGGTAGATCGTTGTTTGAGTGAACTATTTTTTAAAAAACAGAAACCCCTACAAGAAAACACCCACCCCCACTCCAAAAATCCACTCAGACTATGAATGATTCTTGACTGATATCTTTGGGAGCTGGTAATAAAGTAAATACCAGCAGTTGAAGAAAATGTAATTCTGTATTGGAAATAGGAAAAAATGGAGAAATATTGATGCCTTGTGAAACAGAAGTTTAGCTGCAGACTCTTGTCTTTATTTTTCTAAAATTCTGGACTCATAGGTCACCTGATATGGATACTTATTATAACTCCCTTTGGGGGTGATACTATTAATTTTTCTTTTACAAGTCTTTCTTTTTTACAATAACAGATACAGCTTCATAGCTTTGTTCCCTGGTACCAAGAGAAGGTAGTGGATTTATTGTAGCAAAAAATGGCCATCTATCTTACTGTCTTCAGCTTGAAAATATAATTGCATCAACCAAAATGAAATGCAGCCAAGTCAGGTTTTGTGGGGAGCAGCCATAAGCTATTTCAGAAGTTACCCCACAAAACACTGTTTACTGGCACTGAACTGCAATGGCATATCCAGCACTGCAAGTGCTCCTTTGTTTTTGGAACAAGGTAAAATGTGCTGGTATAATCTACTGATGAAGACAGTTTAAGCTAACCTTTTCTTTAAGTTGACATGTACTAAAGCATGTAAAATTAACTATTTTATCTTGCTCAAATGAGGATGTGTAATGACACTAGAAACATCTGCAGCACAGTAACTATCTGCAGCTACAACTGTTGAGCAAGAAGGTATCCTATTTTCCTTGGTTCCATTTATGTATGAGGTGTAAAAAAAAAAGCACTTTGTACCTATGGCAAGTGCTGTGCAAGCGTTGGTATATGTGATATTCAAGCATTATAAACCTGCATCCTTAAAATATTTTGTTAACTTTCCTATGATATCTTGGATCTAGATAAAATAGTGTCAGTGACACAAAAATAAGATCCTTGGTCCTGTTTTGGATCATTCATATTAATTTTCTTTTTAAAATTATAAAATATGCATTTTTAATATTTTAGTGTGTTTTAATTCCTTCATTTGTTTTAATTATAATCCATGTAATTACACATGAAATGCTCCAAATGCATATCTTCTTTTTGAGTTTACCATGATTATATAATTAAGATAATTTTAGAAATTTAATCAGTCTACTCTTTGGGTCACTTACATTAGTGCAGCATAGAAATATTTATATTTGGATCAGATCATTTTTATATTACCATAGAAATGTCTAACTGTGAATAGATGTGGAACAGCACTGTGCCCTGTGTCTTTAAACTACATGGACAATAGTGCTTCCTAAGCAGTTGGTGACAAGGTTTTGTGACATGCTGAGCTGTAGCAGTGGCCACTTTGGTGACCTGAACATGTGAAATAAGGCACAGTGGAGACTTGCAAGACTGCTACATGGAATTCAGTCCCTCATTTTCACTTGGCACTTCCATTGCTCTATCAAAGTCACTTCAATTGCTTGAGCTAGGACACCAGCTCTGCTCAGCTTGTGGGTGTGTGAATACTGTAAGTGTGTCTGTTAGATGGATAGCATGCAGAGGTATTCTTGGGGAGAGAGGGTTCATTGGTGACTAGAAATATATTGCAGCTGCAATGCCACCCTCTCCCTCTTACCACCTTTCAAAGTCGTATACTGAACAGGGAAGAGTAAACTGAGCTTCTTGTCTCCTTAAACCAGAATGGCTTCAGGTCTATGAGCTCACTGGCATGCTGCTCAGAAACTGATTTGAGCTGTGCAATGTGCAGCACCTGGATTAATCTTCAAGAAGGCAAATGTGTCGAATGGATGAGTAGCAGTGGGTTTCCCCAATGCAGTAAAATGAAACCTGACTTCAGACAAAACTTGTTGACTTAGTTGGATCTTAGCTGATGGCAGTAAGCACTGTTCTGTGATCTGCTTCTCTTTTTCAGAGACAGACTGCTCTTAAGGCTTTCTCAGGTAGTGGATGTTTGCCTTTGTTGTTCAACAAACTGTGGAAAAATTAATTTTATTTGGGGAAAATATGCTCCGATCAATTATAAAACTCCAGCTGCAGACTGGTGCCTGGATACTGTTAAACACCATGTATAAAACAGCACTATACCTCTCTAAAGGATTGTTTGTATACCCAGGCATGCAGCAAAGCATTAAGCAGACATGCAAGTAAATCTCTCCCATAAAAAAGATATTGTGTTATATTGTATATGACCTGTAGCCCAAGACACTTTTATGAACTGCTTATCCACTGCCATCCCAATCCTACTCCCCTATCTGGTACCAGTACTCATTATAAATCATCAGTGTTTCTCTCTCTTAATATTTTCCAGCTCTGGTTACATTCTATATTTTTTTATAATCTTTAATTTAATATTAAGAAAAAGACTTTTTAAGAAGACAAGAAGACTTTCTCTTTTTTTACTATGTGATTTCCCTGATTTTAAGGATAGTTAGGGTAAGAGAACTGCTGTGAACTGTCTTGTCTGGAGTTACTAAATGGCCAAGAGGGTGTCTGTCTCGGTGATCTGTATTCAAATTGTGTCATCTTATCCTCATTATCTTTTTGTGTAATTGTCTGGCGATTTTTCTGAAGGATTCCTTTGGCATAAATCATAATATATGATTCCTGATAGTTCATTTTTGTCTGTGTGGCTTAAACCAGAAATATATTAAATTTGGTCCTTGAAGTCCTCTTGGGTCATTCTATTTTGTATCATTATGAATTAAATCCCTTTCTCCATCTCCCTGGTTTTTTTAGCCCTGGATTATTTGTTCACTGGAAAGAGCTGATGCCTGAAACTTACAGCCAGTGTGTGTTCCCCAGGCTTTTGAAGTGTATTTGTGTTAACATTTTGATGTGGGTTTGTTTCTCATATAATCTAATGATGGTGGCATTTTTAATCAGTTTTGAAGGACCATTCTGAAACAGCCTGTGAAATTTAAAAAACACTCCAAAAGGAGCTGTCTGACTAGGTCTGAGATACTCATTAACCAACATCCATAAATTCATAATTGCAGACTGGCTTCCTTGTTTACCATTTTTCTTTCATAAGTACAATGAGACATGACAGCTAGTCCCAGGGGATTACTGCACTTCTCAGCTGGTTGATGTCACTATGCCTTTAGACCTGCATCTTGCAGAGCAACCAAGGAAATCACTGATCTCCCGCAAATGTGCTACCTGTCACGTCTTATTGTTTTAAAACAGACCGTCTGATTACTGAAATGGAGAAATATTTGTGCATGAGCCTTCAAGGACATCTTAAAAAGACTGCCTCTGCTTCTGTAACAGATCCAACATTAAGACATGGTTTAAATTAAAAACATAGGAAAAGCATTTTGTTTTTAAACATTTCATTTGTAAATCTGCATTTCTTTATTTTGGTACTGGAAAAAACCACCAAATGGTGATTTGTAAGTAGATAGAAGTCTTCCAATCTAGCAGAACCCTTCTCATTATATATTTGTTCCTCAATATCTGCTGAAAATTAAAATTCTGCTGCTTGATCAGTAATTTTTCAAGGTGAAGTGAAAACCAGTTTCAGACTTTCTCAAATTTAATGGGTTTGCAGTAGAATTTGGGTAGAGTTTTGCATCTGAGTAAATGCAATACTTTTTTGCCTTTATATTAATGTGCTTTTGCACATTTATTATTATTATTAAATAAATACTGGGTTTATGTTATAAATTCTTTGGTCTGATCTGGATGTCCCCAGATGCTTCTCAGTTGGCTGCTGTGTTCTGGATTCTGGATTGAATTTTAAACTGGTGTTTGAATCTGCTCAACTGTGCCGCTTAAAATCTAATTGTCATTTTTGGACTAAAAGAGCAAGCAAAATTTTTCCCCAAAGGTTTGGATGTGTTCATCATTCAGCCTTAAAACTGTTAAGCTTGCAAACAATTTGAACTTGATTATTCTTCAGCAGAGCTGTGTCCTCCAAACAAAAATTAATGGCAGAAACGCTTTTGAATATTTCTGGGAACAGAATTGGGCTCTTACAACCTCCTTCCATATGCTCAAGTTTCTGAATTTGACTCAGGATTGATATTGCTCATGCATTTGAAGTGATGCTTTGGTCTTTGGGCCATATGTCTGGTCAGTCCACCAGTATGGTTCTACCAATGGAGAGCAGGTTTAGCTACCAACACATGAGAATCCCTTCTATGCCAGGAACCTCCAGTGTGGAACCACCAATGTGGACCACTCCCCAGCAGCCCATCTCAAGAGGTGCGCCTAAAGGCTTCCCATAGCAGAAGCAAATCAAAATTTCATGTGTTCAAAGCTGGCTTCAGTTTGATAGATAATTTGATGAACACATTACTTGCCTGACTCAGAAACATTGTGCATCCTGCCCTGGCATACTGAGATTCATCAAGTTTCTTACTCTGAGAATCATAAAATTGCATATTAATCACTCCAAATGCATTCTCGCTGCTGCTTGCCATCTCCACATCACAGTCTCACTTGCTCTCTGTAGCTTCCATCAGCCTGGACGCAGTTATTTGGGAAATGGTATATTTTAATTGTCAGCTCCACTGATGGGGAAAGCTGTGGTACCTGTGCAACTTGAAGAGGTGTGTGTCAACCCCTAAGGGCCCTGTATTTGGGGACCCTTCTGTGACGTGGTGTTCCATGCCAAGCCCTGAGTGGCTGTCACATCTCTCCCCACCTGTCATTGGTCAGGTGCACTACTCACACCCTTTTACACAGAGACTTGTCTGTCACTGGCGCCTGTCAATTGAATTCTTTTGCAAGATTTGCAAATTCTGCATTATTTTCCACAAGTACTGAGTATCCCCTTCCAAAGGTTAAATGCTGGGTTGCTGAAATAGAAATAAAAACCCCTAAGCCTTTTAACTGAGACAAGAAGCAGTTACTTGGACTAGTTTCTGAACATTTACCTTTATTACTAATATAGTAATTAGTGAATTATTAATAATTAGTAAGATGACACACCCTAGTTGTCAGGGTTTGACAAATTTCAGGGAAGGTAGCAACCTTTGTCTGGAAAAGTGACACTGTAAGCCATGCTAGCTCCATCTTTAATTACATGAAGCTGGCTTCTAACATGAGAAGATGTAATTGTACAAAGACACACAATATCTCCGTAATTACCAGTTTTATGAAGTACTTGAAAATGGTGAGAGGAAGCATATTGCAAATCTCTAAAAATAAATAGTTTGTAAAGTCATAATCATTATAAAACAGATTTACTTGAGAAGACAGTATTACACATGTTAAGGGTAGTCTGTCACTTACAG
Source organism: Platysteira castanea (assembly GCA_013397175.1). Lineage (NCBI taxonomy): Eukaryota > Metazoa > Chordata > Aves > Passeriformes > Platysteira > Platysteira castanea. Next base: position 213,418 of record VYXC01009201.1, read on the forward strand.
AGTGTAGTACATATGTGACTTGAAAAAGCACGCCAGTAAGAGTTGTATTAATGATGAATTTTTTTTCTGTTCTGTCATTTTAATGGATGAAAAAATGGCAAAAACTAGAAAGGAATTCATAATATTTTAAAAAATTTAATCCTGAAAACGTATTTTTTTAAAGAAAGCTTAGTTTTTAGAAACATGAACCTCTTTGTATTTTGTGAAAACAAAGCAGAAGAATCCCCCTCATCAATAGGGGTAATCTCTCATTTTGACCGCCCCACCAATTGTTATTTTACTTTTTCTTTCATTATTTTTAAACTTTAATTTCTATTGCTGGCTATGCTGGAAAACTACTAAAATGCTATCATTTTCCAGATAATGTTTGTAGCTTTTTGGCATAGGTTCCTTCTTTCAAACCCCTTAGGATAATCCACAGCTCCACAAAAACATGAGTCAAATACATTACAAATTTTCCTCAGAGAATCTACATCTTTTCCAGCTGTTTGGATAGTCTGTCTAAAACCTGACCAGACCTCTCATCTCCCAGTATTGTTTTGGGCTTTTATTATTTTGACTTTGATTTGTTCAATGTCATAATTTCTAAACTGAGCCAACAATTTCAGTCTCTTTGGTTTTCTTTAAAATACTTACACTGGACAATAGAATGATCTTTTATCCAAAGAAAATTGCATTGTTTTCAACTATTTCTATTCACTAGTGCAAAATTTCTTACCCATGTCAATGAACCCCCTTTTAAAATCCTCCCTAGGCAGTTTCATATATTATTTATGGATTAAAATATATCTCAGCCATATTCCTAAATAGACTTCTACTTATTCTGATTGGTTTGAGATAGGTGAACAGAAATTTTGGGGGTCATATAAAGCTCTTGGTAGATGTTCCATTTTAAGTATGGTTCTGGCAACTGGGTAACTTGGATTTTTAAAACAAAAAAAGGAAAAAAAATCCATTTGTAATCATTCCAGTTAATTCCTTGTGTATTTTGTTTGGCAAGGTAGTATAAATCTAATTGTAAGAGCATTAAAAGATTGGAAAGTTACATAGTGAACCTAAGGTGGGAATTGGGCCTCAGAAGTTTTCCATCTCAATTAGCAAAAATATCTTGTCCCCCAGCCTATGTACCGGTGATCATTTGTTTCCTTCTAACCTTTAATAAACTTTCATTGATGATGGAGAAAGACAATTATGTTAAGACAATCTAGAGCTGGACCAGTTAATATCTGTGAACAATAATATTTCCTGCTCTACTTTTAATTTGTTGCTTGTAAGGGGAAGACAGCAAAGGAAGTTATAACCATAGTGACACTATGTCCCAAATCTCACAATGTATTAGATCATACTTGTAAAGTGCTGTATTAAATACAATAACCAACAAACAGGAAAGTGTTTGTCACTTGAGTTGCCCAGGTGTCTCTCAGCGGAGGCACTAATTGAGGCACAAGTTTTTGTGCTTGATGATGGACATCAGCTGCTAGTTCCTCATGAACATGGGAACTAACACAATAATGGCTCACTGACATTACCAGCCAACAACTGCTCCAGTGTTCAGCAAGCTGAGTGGCTTAAAGTTGGACATGGTGCTGCTCTGCTGGCAGTCCTTCTGAGGATCCCAGCCCTTTGCCTGGCCCAACTCTGAAGGCCTTGAGCTCTCTTACTGGTGCTGGATTGCTGCTGGTACATGCCAATGGTCTTCAGCTTTTACCTTCCTTCCCCCTCGTCTTCCCAATCTCTGACGGCCGATCCTCTTCTACTACTGAGCACGGAGAATTTGTCCAGTTACCCCATCTCACTCTGCTCACTCTGTTTGCCTCCTTGCTCCAGAATTCCCTGACGCTGTCCCTGCTGCAAGTTAGCATCCATCACATAACCCATGTGGTTGCTCACTACGCCCATATAATCTGTAGGCTTAAAATTTTCCAAAATAGTTTTAAAAGTATATTACTGATGCTGAAGCTAGCCCAAACAATTCTAACTGAACTAATTAAGCACATAATTGTTCAAGCAGTTATGCCAGCATATTGTAGGGTGAGAAAACCTCTGGCATGCCAGGGAAAGGAGCTGGCAGGTGGCAGTGACAGCCAAGTTAAGGAATCAGTCTTCTTGTGGAGCTCAGCTACAGGCAGCACCGTCGGCACGGGCACTGCCCGATGCATGGGACTCAGCTGCCTGCTGCAGTCCCCAGCCGCACAGTGTGCTCTGTAGCTGTGTGCTGCTATGTTCAACCACAGTTTGCTATGCTTGGAAGGTCAGTAGTTTCTAGTTTTTGTCCATTCTGTTTCACAGATGTTTAAAGAGTTGGCACCTGTGGACTCGCCTCCCAAACAGACAAACCTACAAAAAACAAAACCCCAAAACTTCTATGGAAGAAGGCCTGGCAAACCATAATGAATCCTTTCCCTTGCCTCCCTTGTCTACACATAACACACTTGCTTTTACATCATCTATAAGTGACTCAGCAAAACTTGGGAGAGAGTTCAAGAACTGCCTAGGTGACTCTCTGTAGAACCCATGTTCTCTGACATACCTTATATACCATAATATAAATGTACTGCACATTGAACTGTATGTATGTGTAGTTTGAGTTGGAGATGTGAAATAAAAGGTAATTTTTTGAAAGAGAAGATGTTTTGAAGAGAGCTTTTTTGCATTGCTAGGGAGCCTGAGATAAGCACGGTCAGCAAGCCTGAACATAGTGAACATTACTACTTCTGCTAAAAAACATTGCATGCAGATATTCTCATGATACTCTTTGCATGTGTGTGGAATTATGTGTAGATCTGATGTAGCGGATATTGTTTCAGTTTATTTCTAAACTGAAATATAGAATGAGTTTTGCCTGCAGTGAAAATTTGAACCTGCTTGTTAATCTAGACCCCCCAAATTATACTAAGGACTACTCTATGAATTTAGGATGTCTAATAAAATTTTATTTAGTGCTGTTCCTGAGGAAGAGGTCAGAGTACGGACATCTTACTGCTTGTAAGAAAGTGAGAGCTTGCTATTTGATAAGACTTCGAACTCAAAAAAAAATACTGTGTTGACTGTTTTGCAGAATAGGTGTTCTCTGGCTCAATGAGCTGTAAGAGGCTATTCAGCGCTGATGGTGAAAACATTCTTGTTTTGTGAATCTAACTGATTTACTGGGACATAAATTATTATTAATCTTTCTCGTTATAAAAACTACATTTAGCTTCTGGCAGTATGCAGAAGTCATTATTGTCACATGTTTCTAATTTCTGAAAATTAATGTTTTTAAGATAAACATGGAAAAAAACCCACTCTGGACACTTCATTAACAAGAAACTAGTTGAAGTTCTGCCATAAACACTTATGAAAAACTGTATAATACTGTTTGGCCCCACATAACTTCCAAGGGAATTCAGATCCTTGAATAAGTAATACTAGTTTTATAATATTCTGTGACAGAGAATGCTTGTTGTATAAACATAGTTACTAAAGATACTAGAACAGATGTGTTTCATACTATAAATTGATCTTACTTGAGCATAAAAGTGACTGAAGTCCCTTTGAATACTTTTTAACACACCTAATGCTTATGCCAAAAGGTGGAATTTAGCTGAACCTTTGACCTTTATTGAGTCTTTTTGTCTTGAGTATGCATTTCTGAGCTTTGTCTCAAGTTGCAAGCTGCTTGCTTTAGAATATCAGCCCATAAGCTTTTCTTAACATATAATTGAATTTTGTTTCCAGTCAGAAGAACAATAATGCTAGGTGAGCAAGATGCTAAACACTTGAGCTGGTATGTCTCTTATGACATGTTGGAAGGAACCTGGATTCTCATATTTTCACTGTATCGTGCTCTCCTCTGGCCAATACATTCTTAAAGAAATTGCTGGTGTTATGGCACTTGCTATGAGGAGCAGGAAAAATTGTTAGTGTTGCTCTTGTTAATGACTGATTGCCTCCTCTCCTGTTAGAAGAATGATGATGCTGTATAAGGATCAGTACAGGTCTTTGTTCTCCCCTACGCCCACAAGGTCTTCAGATTGTAACTACTGGATAGTTCCTTATCTTTATTTCTGTATTTTGGAGGGGTTTTTGTTGCTACTGTAGGGTTTTGAGCTTGCCTGTGTTTGCATAGCCACATCCTCTTGGTTAATGGCTGCTATTTTTGATAACATCATCTGACTGATTTTAAGGATGAAATATAAATCTATGTTTCTAACAAAAACTTCTTCTGGTTCCTATGACCTAAAAAGAAATAGATTAAGGCTTAAGAAATATTAAATATCTTTTGGATTATTAAAACCAACAGCAGTCTATATTTTACCAGTCTTAAGATAATATTTTTATAAGTATTATAAGACAATACTGTCAACTACTTTGTTAATGAGACTTTTTAATAGATTAATTAGGCAGCTATGAAACCTTTTCTAGCAATGTCAGTGTGTGCTCAAAGAATGGTGTGTTTTCAGCTTCTGGGTTAATAGTAACTGTAAACATGCTAGTGGGCAGATGTCTGTTTGGTTGGGTCTTTGCACCTACTGCGTACTAGTTCTTCATCAAGCTTGACTGCTGTATTTGGGTATGGTAGTCAGGCAGCTTGAGTGGCTTTGGTCTTGAAAAAACTTGAAAAAGTCCACCAAATTATTATGCTGAAAAGTTCTTAGTTTACAAAAGAATGAAATCTTCTGTTGAAACTGAAGTATGTTGTGTGAACTTGTCAGTTTTAATGATACAGCTCTAAAAAAGCCCAGTATTTTGCCTTATTTTATGTTGAAAAGATTGCTCTCTGTAGTAAAGTAATACAGAAGATGAAACAAAAGTATTCAAATAACAGTTGAAATGTTGTACTTCAAAACAAAAAAACTAAATCTAGCAACTTTTTCCAGCCAGTAGGGAATTTTTTTTTTTTTTTGTCACCAAGACTCCCGTAATCTCAGTTTTTTAAATAATTGCTGTAAAATTTCCAAATATTGTAACTAAGTAAAAAAATTAAGAATTTCTAGCTTCCAGCAATACTCTTGTAAGTTTTTTTTATTTTCCTACTGTTGTACACTAAATAAGACATGATTTTTATAGACTAAAATCTATTGAGTCATAGATACACTTTGGCTTTCTACTCTGAACCCAAATGTGACTGAAGGTTTAATACAGGAGGTATGATAGTGAAGTTCGCAGATTCTGCACAGGAGCTCATGGCAGTCAGTTGAATAGCTGAGGTCGTGGAAGGACCACTTACTGTTTGAACACCTTTTTTTTTCTGTACAATCCTCTTTAACTGAGTACTGAGAGGACAGTATGAGTTTCAGATGAATTTATTTAAGACAGTTGGGTTCTGGGGTACCAAACCAGCTATGAATCTCAGTGCACCCTCTGTTAGCAGTATTTCATTCTGAATAAGAAATTAATTCGCCTTAGAAATGTCTAAATGTCTTAGAAAATCACAGCAAGATGACTTTTTTCCTTCAAATTTTCTACTTCCTGGAACAGGATTTTAGATTTTTGTCCCAGGAATGTGGTATGAACTCTGATTATTAAAATATGTGATTCTTTATTATTGTCATGTCACAAGTGAGGTTTTGCTTTAAAAAATATCCTTTGAGGAATTGTTTTTGAATGTGGTTTCCCAAGAAAACCAAGCTGATGTGATAGTGTTTTCTGCATGTGTGAGCCTGCCCATGTGCCCTACTAGCAATAACTTTTGACTCTTGTCTGACTTCAACATCTCTGTGCAGTCTTCTGAAAAACAAGTTCACCTTGATAACAAAGAATCAGTGCAGGACACAGAAAACCAAGTTTTACTCTTTCAGCTGCTTATGGAAACACTTCATTCGTATATAACATATGGGTTTAATTTGTGTCTTTTCCAAGTTGGGAAAGGTTCTTTTTAAACTCAGCCTTGCATGACTTTGTCTTGGTCCAGGCTGGTTTGTTTTGATGGGGAATTGTGAGATGACAGATTTGGTTCTCAAACAGGTGAGCAAGCCAGGAGATCTGGCCCTGTTTTATATAGACTGTATGGATGTTGTTTCCAGTTTCTTTGTATGATGTGGCTTGAAAGTGTGGACCCTTGTCTGATGGTAGTGACCATATCAGCTATTCTTTGGGTCTTTTTATTTCAAAAGGAGATTTTAGACTTTCTGTCATTTGAGGGTATGTTAGATGGTATTGTGAGCATGACTGTCTGCTGTCCAGCATGACTAGCAAACCATTGACGTTTTCATCCTTGCCAGCCCAGTTATCCATAAAATCATAGAGTTACAGAATAAACTGAGTTAGAGGAGACCTATCAGGATTATTTAGTCCAACTCCTGGCCCAGCACAGGACTATCCCCAAGAATGGCACCACGTGCCTGAGATCATTGTCCAAATGCCTCTTGAACTCTGTCAGGCTTGGTGCTGTGACCACTTCTCTGGGGACCCTGTTCCGGTGCCCAACCACCCTCTGGGTGAAGAACCTTTTCCCAATATCCCCATACACAGCTTCAGGCCATTCCGGCACCACGTGCCTGAGATCATTGTCCAAATGCCTCTTGAACTCTGTCAGGCTTGGTGCTGTGACCACTTCTCTGGGGACCCTGTTCCGGTGCCCAACCACCCTCTGGGTGAAGAACCTTTTCCCAATATCCCCATACACAGCTTCAGGCCATTCCCTTGGGTCCTGTCACTGTCACCACAGAGAAGAGATCAGTGCCTGCCCCTCCTCTTCCCCTCACAAGGAAGTCATAACTGCAGTGAGGTCTCCCCTCAGTCTCCTCTTCTCCAGGCTCAACAGAACAGGTGACCTCAGTCACTGCTCAAACGGCTTCCTCTCAAGCCTCTTCACCATCTTTGTTGGCCTCCTTTGGACATTGTCTAATAGCTTAATGTCTTTTTTTTATATTGTGGTTCCTGAAACTGCACACGGGACTCAAGGTGAGGCTGCACCAGCATAGGGGAGAGCAGGGCATACCTGCCTCCAAGCTTTAACTAGAAGCTGAACAGAGGAGAGATGCATTTCTTCTTTGAACTATGCTTACCTTCTGCTTTCAGTTCAGTGTACCCCCTGCATTGGTCCTAGGAAAGCTCGGGGACCTCTGCTGCTCCTACATAATTGTTACGTGCCAGTTTTGTCTTGTTTTTGTAACAACCTTATCCCACACATCCTGGTCTTCCACCTTGACTAGTGTAAAATTTCCCATGTGCCCCTGCCCTCCCCAGGGGCAAGTGCAGAGCTCCCAGGGGTCTCTCTATTGGCAGCCAGGCGGTTGCAGTGCACTCCCTCTCCTGTGCTCCTCCTCTTGACCTGTATTTTCTTTCTCATCTTCGCCTCAAACCATGGACTTTCCTTAAAAGGGAAGCACTTGTATCGTTATGTGGATGCTGTTTTAATCTGCTACTTAAAACAAAAAGGAATGATCATTCTGAGTTTTAGTGTTCCCAAGAATAAATTATCTGTCTTTGAAAATCAAAGAACATTTCTTTTATTAGAACTATACAGCTTTATGTGTTGCTAAACTGTCAACAAAAAATAGGAGTAGGACTTTTAGACTTGGTAATGTCCTGAAACTTCTATTTTCTAAGTTATCAAATAGTACATGGTCAGTCATTTATTTTAATTTTTTACATTGAAGTAGTGTAGAGTTGTTACTACTAGTATCTGTGATGAGAGTTTAGGGAAAATTTTGTCCTTAGTGCATGAATCTGCAGTACAGCAAAGGGTTGATCAGGTCCTGGTGTCTCCAGGCACACCATCTTTTTTTCTGCTCCTTTTATTTGTAACGACTTGACATGAATGATAAGAAGACTGGTAAAAGCTTTCTGATAAAATGTTATTGTTTGACTCTTACTTTCAGGATGTGTTTCCAAGATACTGTTGTTCAGCATAAAGGAAACTTTTTCTTTTAGACATATGCTTTGGGACAAACTCTGAATCCAGGTTGCACTTAGCGCCTTGATGTCAGGCTTGTTCTGTTTGGGTTAGTTTTGTTAATTTTCCACCACAACTAAAACGCCAATGTTTTGTCTAGTGAGAAATGTACTATGAGCTTCTGCAGGAAAAAGTATGTCTTGTTTTGTTTATGCAGATAGGTTTTACGGATTATTTCCTCCTTTATCTACCATCTGTTGTTGACTCCTATTCCCTCTGTAGGTTCTTCCCACCCAACTCTCCTAAATATTTCCCTTTTTAGCAAATACATCACGTAGCTCTTTTTTTGTGTGACCCTGAAGAATCCAGTCAGTTGTTCAGTGTATTTGCCAACTGGATTTAAAAAATGCCTGAAATCCAGTGATTAGAGTTTTTAAAAATAACTATATTGCTTGAAACACCTGACCAATACATTCTGAGTGCCTAATATCTTCTCCTGGAACTGAAAGTGCTTTTTGTTTTTCAAGACTCAAAATAAGATGTCCATAGAAGAAAGTGGGAAGAGTTGTATGTTCATTAACAGAAGGAAAGTTGCCAATGTCTGAACTAATTTCTGAGTTACAAAGAACTAAATGAAAAGTAAGGTCTTGATACATCTGGCTTTGCCCATTTAACTTAGAACATGGACTACGTATTTTGAAGACAGGCATATAAATTCAAAAAAATAAGTGGTCTGTGTGGCATGAAATAATTGAGAATTTCATTTCCCTCCTTTTTGCATTCTGTCATCTAAATAGGTCAGTTTTTATGTAACATAGTATTAAGCATAGATTGACAGGTATTTCACACTCCTGGAAACAAAAAAATATAAATTTGAGAAATCTGTAGTTACGAAACCTGAACTGACCATTTCAGTGTCGTTTCATTCATTCCAATTCATTGTACTAAACCATAGGAAAAAAAAAAGTTTATTTTGATTGATGTCTTCACATATTGATAGCTTGGATAGCTCTGACATAAATTTAAGTCTGGCATTAACAGGAGTGAAATATATATTAAATCTTCCACCCTGTTCTATCAAATGTGATTTTTAATTCTTACATCTGGGTTATACTTTTTTCATTACAGCTGTATCCTTTACAGAAATTCTGGTAAAATAGTCATATCTAAGTGTTGATTTGGACAAGGAATAGATAGAGATATTGAGAGAAATAGAAACTGCATGTGATACTGTATTTCAACAGCAGGGAGGTTGAGCATGGCTTCATTTACTCTTAGCACAGATGAGTGATTACATTGCTTGTCAAAAAAGCACAGTTATGAGAGGAATAAGTCTTAAATTGTAATGATGAAGTATTTTTGATCAAATTGCAAAGAAGTAACATAAAAGAAGGTTGTTTTGTAAAATAACAGTGGTATCCTCTAATACCTCTGTCAGTACATCTTACTCAATTAAAACCATTATAGTATTAGTCTACTGTATTTACTGGAAGAGGGTGGTTTAAATTTAAATTTAATCTAATTACAACTGTGATGACAAAATTCTTTGTTTGAGTGGCTTTACATCAGATGGTTGTGTCCCCTTGCATTCTGGAAGGATGCGGAAAACATTCTGCTCAAGATACTGAGATTCAAGTAGTCAAATTGGCATGAAAATTTTGAATATTGACCAAAAGCCAGGGTGAGATTTAGCTACCATCACAGTACAAGGCTGAATTCGCGGGTCTGGTTTTTGTTCCATGGTTAATGGACACCTGCAAATCCCTCTTTGTGGAGTGTGCTGGTGGGCTGGCGCCTTATGAGTTGGTTGTTCTTGCAGGTGGCACAAGATCTGCCATGTCAAAGCAGGGGATTATGCAGCCATAGTCATCAAATACAGCTGAAGTTTACCAAAGGCATATAAGCAGACTAGTAAAAGATCAACTCTGCATCGAAAAAGACAAAATATTAAAGAATATGTGCAGTCTGAATAGATGTATAATACTGCAGGAATTCCTCTTATTTTTAAGCTATGCTATGAGTTTTTGACTATTCAGGTGTTTAAAAATAGGAGTCCATAGAGCCTTACAACTCTAACAGATGACCGTAGACAACTTTTTATGACTAACACTTCATTTGTTAGCAAATTATCTTTCCAACTTGCTAGGTCAGCGTCTGCAGTTACTGCGGACTGTTTGAGGGAACTTTCTATTTTTTACCAGAAGGAATGTATGTAAACACAAAGGGCCAATCTGGGCCAACTACTAGTTGGTTTACATTCCCTGAGACTTTCCTATGAACTCCATGTGGCAGAACTTCTGCTGAAGTAGTGCCTGACTAAAATCTTAAGTTACTACTTTTTGGATCAACTATTGAGTGAATGACAGCAAAAGGCAAACAGTGCCAACAAGAGAAAAGTAAAAAAAAAATTCTACTGACTACCATTTTCTTTTGTCCATGTGTCTTCAATCAGGTTTGGACAAGCTTAAGCATCATTTATTCCTCACAAATTCACTCGCAGTGAGGCAGGTAGAGGCAAGCAGAATTACTGAGTTGGGAGAACTCTTAAAATGTCTTTGATGCAATATACCTTCTACTTACCAAAAATGTTTGATTTAAGCAAATCAATTCCCCTCACATAATGGAAAAATGTAGGGAGTGATGAAAAAAGCAGGACCCTACTGCTCTTGCCCCCCTCTCAAAATCATTAAGTGGTTCAAGCAGGTGAAGTCAGTGGTGATTATCCAAAAGTCAAGACAAGGCAGGTGACGTAGGTGGATTTTTTTGTTCACTTTTCTTGTGAAACCTACAGCAATACACTTAATGGAACAAAAAAAAAAAAAAAGATTCTTTTGAGACAGCTGGTATAGATGATATTTTGGAGAAAAATGTAGTAGTCAGAGGTATTAGAGAAGATCAAAAGCATCTGACCATGCATCAGAGACAGTGAAAATATCCAGATGACAGAGATATGGCAAGACAGTGACCTGGAAGAGAAGTTTCTTCTGAACAGTCCTTTTTATATAAGGAAGAAAAAAACCTCTTAGTGTATTTCTACTTCCTTTAGCAAACAAGTTTGTTACTCTGCTAGCAGAATAGAAGTCACACCTAAGCACAAGGTAGGACTTGCACAAATACCTGCTCTTTATCAAAGTGATGCTGATCATCCAAGTGTCTTGAAGTGACTATTAGAGCTGTAAAATCTTACCAGCTTTCTGCAAAACATTCCATTAACTCTACTTTCTCTCTCCCAATATGGACAAGAAGAATCTGACATTTTATCAGTTGACAAAAAGGAATCAAATTACGTATTAAGGCCTTCAGAAGCAACACCTTTGAGCAATGTGATCTAGTGGAAGATGTTCCTGCTTATCGCAGGGGGGTTGGAGCAAGATGATCTTCAAGGTACCTTCTAATCCAAGCCTTTCTGTTATTCTGTGATTTGTTTAATATTTTATCAAAACACTACAAAGTAGTGTATATCATAAGTATGAGGATTTACAGTTAGTGTGATTACCAGGATTAGGTGGAGGTGTGGGCTGTTGAGAGCTTGTCTCTCTGACTAGGTTTATGTGTCTATTCACATCCTATAGCTTTTTTCAGTCACAAACATAAAGGTCAGACAATGCAACTGAAATTTCCTAAGGGATTTCTAATTGCTGCTCATGACAACTTGGAGATCTGAGCCTGAAACATGCAAGGTTTTGTGACTCAAGCTTGACTTAATAAGGAAATCTTAATGCTTTTCCTGATTAGGATGCCGCTTTGATTTCATTAATAGTATATCCCCATCTGACATCCTGGTTCTATTGTTTTGCTTGATTATCCTCATGTCATCAACATTTGATTAAATAATTTTTCAGGAAAGAATTTCTCTTTAGTGCACAGTCCAATATATATAATCATCAAATATATTGCATAATTTTATTACATATTATGATATTTGAGAGTGAAACATTTTGCAAATTTAACTCCTTTCATTAAATAATAATATGGCTTGTGATATTCCATTAGGTTTGAAGTTCAACCGTATAAACCACAGCTGTATTAAATGAACATATAGCACTCGCACTTCCACAGCGCTTTCTATGCAAGTTAGGTGGTTGTTTCTGTAAAGTATTATGATATGTAAAGAGGTGTCTGCTTCAATATTTGGCCTTCATGCTTAATTTTTTTTATTTCTATGGGCTTAAACCAAACCCTTTGTATTGCTTTAATGTATTTTTGCATGCATTATAAGCACACCCACATATGCATCAGTTCAACATTCCAGCAAGGCAGCTGATTTTAAAAAAATGTTGTTAAACAAGTTGAAACTGGTTGGCACATATCTGAAGAAAGAAATCAAATAAAACTGGCAACTAAAGAGAAAGGGAAGTTGATACTGGCACATCATCACAGAGGTCTCTAGGTAAAACATATGCAAAAGCCCTTAAAATGTAGTTCTACTTTGAAAAGTGACTATGTAAAATGTCACCTTACTCAACAGATCTATTCCTTCTATGTACTCAGTGTTGCATCTGCTTGCCTTGTAATAAAATACATATTTTTATTTCAATTGCTTTCCCTATTAACTCCACAGACTCAATACAGACCTGGTTTGCATTTTGACGTTTTTGCTACCAAAGGTCAGTCACTTGACACAGTTTGCAAAAGACTCTGCAAAGTACAAGTTCTCTGTTAGATGAGCAGCAGTAGAAGATCACACTTAAGCTGTCAAATTCCAGGCTGAGTTTGAATTAGTGGTGAATTAAATGAAAAAAAAGTGAATTAAACTTCATGTATCCCATGTTACATCTCCTAATTTAAATTATCCCAGTTCCTTTGATACAAATGCTCAGGTTGAAATTTCAGTTTCAGTGGGCTAGTATTTCATGAAAGAGCATAGAAAATGAATTATTGGCATTTAAGCTCATGATTTTAAATGGAGTAAATCTGGTCTGAAGAGAATGGCATAGGAAGAAGGAGCCATTCAGCTGTTTCTGGAATTACTTTCTACATCAGAAAAATCCTTTCAGGTACAACTGGTGGAAGTACTGCCCATGTGATAGCCTTCCCGTTCTTCCTTTTTTTTTTTTTAAGGTTTAATTTTGTAGTACTGAAAGTAAGTTTTCAGTCTTGTCCTTTTGCCTTAAGTGCCTTTCTTCCTAATTATCATTTTGCAGGATTCATTTGGTCAAGAAAAGGGGGGTTTTTCCTATCCTTTTATCACGATAGACACTTCATTAGGCCTGCTGAAAATATAATTAGTCCTGATCACGTACTTCTTGAACCCCAGAACATAGTGCAGATATTAATTTGTGTATCTCCTTGTCTGTGTGCTTACTTAAGTTTCTTGCCCTTACTAGATGTAAAGTAGCATTGAAATATGCAAATAAATGAGAGATATCTAACTATGTGTTAGTCAGAACTCTTAAAATATGATTATCAGTGTTATTTGTAAATATGATTACTTGTCCTCTAGTCAACCTGTGTTTCTTTCACAATTTCCATTTCTTTTATCTGCCCTTGTATGGTAGTGCTTTCCTTTTAAACTATATGAAAGAAGAGAAGAATGTGTCCATAACTGACAGAGACATGAAGAATTTCAAGCTGGACAACTGACAAAAGTGTTATTACAGCAGTTTTATGAGCTCAGAGCTTGAGGTTACAATGCTGCCTGAGTATCAACATCACTATTTTCAATCCTGATCAGGAAGTGGGATGTTGCAAGAATTTTGAGTTGCTTGATATGAATAAAAAAGGTTTGGGTATTTCATCACAAAGAAATTTTTCGGAACAGTCTTACAGTATGTGGGCATTGACACGTTGGCTGGCGCAATACACACACTTAGCTGATGTCACAGCATCGGATAGGATCACAAAAGTGTTCAAAATTGTGTGGAGAGTGTTAGAAAGGCTGAAGAATTTATTTTGTGATGTTCTACAAAAAGCTAAAACTTAACCAGGATTGCTGGGGTTTTTTTCTTGATGCTGTAAATCTGTATGTTGTGGTGGTGTGACAAACACTGTTGTTCACATATTTCTGTTTTTTATTGTTGGGACCCTGGAAGCATACCTTGTATTTGGCTCCAGGGGTGATTGTGTGATCAGATGAACTAAAAGCCAGGTACTTCCACCAAGCCTGAGCTATGTTGCAGTGAAGCAATTGTGTGCTCAGCAGAGGACATCAGCTGAGCTCACAGTCAGCATTTTGCTGGTGATCCAAGACTGCATTTCAGCGACGGAAGGAGCCATCTGCATGCATAACACTGTTCTCAGATACATCTTTTATCCTAGTCGGCTTTCCTTTGCAGCTTGAAGAAGGTCTTCTAGTCCACGTGTGTGTGGTGAAAGAGGCCTCCACATGTTCATCTCTCCCTTTTCTGCACTTGTGATACAATAGCAGTTTGTTTGGGACACTATATGGATCAGGCTAAGTACTTTGGGATAAAGGTATGGGTTATTCATGTACACAGTGCATACTTTAAATGTGTTTTCTGACCTGGCTTTCTGCTTATGGAGAGGATACCGCAGGGGATTCATGACAGTCATGGGGTTTTTCTCCTCCTTTCAAACAAAAAAGTAAATCTAGTGAAAATTTTCTAATCTGGTGGTTGTTACCATGGCAACCTGAAATATGTCTTTCTGTGTTTGTACTATAAGCTGACTTGAGATCCTAACATTAGCTAAAGTACTTTGCTTCCATTTCCTTTTCAGTTTCTCTTCCAGCATTCCCGTGCCTAACACTTTTGGGTGGTATCTCATTGTACCCCTGAGAAACTGGAGTGCTGCACATTGCCTTTATCTCCAGTTGTTTGAATCGTCAGTGAATAGGGTCCATGAGTTACCACTTACAAGTTGTTGTAGTGATTACATGAAATGCTACCTGAAATACCTTGTATATGTTACACAGATGGTAAAATTGCATGATCTGATGATTCCTCTGAACCTTAAATCCGTGGCCTGCAGTCTTACTCTGCACATCAATGTTTTAGGAGTTTTATGTATTCGGTTGAGTAATATTGAAAGTCTGGCATGTCATGTTTTGATAATGCTGGACTTTCATTGGTCTCAAAGAGAAAATGTCGCACACGGTTTTTGGGGGAATTTTTTTTCATTGTAATGTGGGATCTGTCATGGCTGTGCCAAAAATCTGTTGATGTAATTTCTCTTGCCAGTGCTTTGAATCAGGGATGGGGGGAAAACTCAAAATAAAAACATATGTCATAGAATTTAAGATTTAGATCTAAATGCCAGTTTCTCATATTGGCCATAGGCATTATTTGTCTGAAAAAATTTTACACCCACTACCTTGAGTTACTGTGACATATGTATTTTTCAATCACAATATCGCATTAACAGATAAAGGCTTATTCTCTACTTTCATGTCCATTTTAGAGCCCCAGAAAGTGATTTGGCTAAATGCTCCCCTGTAACGACTCAGGGGTGAAGATCATGTTCTCTCTGTTCATTACAAATGGATCATACTGATTTTCTAGCTACTTCCATCTCTTCCCCCCCCAAAAAAAACCAAAACTGATAGCAGTAAATTAACTTCAGCTGCACTAAAGTAAGTAGTTCTATTAATAATTACTGCAAACTGTTTTCTTCCAATCTGATATTTGGAAGCTGGTTTCTGATTTATAGTTTTGCTTTGGATAGAAAATGACTTCAGCAGAAAGAGAGAAGGGTACTGTGCTGGGTCCAAGTAGGTAGTAGCTTAAGTAAAGCTTACAAAGCTCTAAAGTAATTACCAGGTATTTAAATTGGAAAATACCCATTGAATGTAAAAATAATTTAGAAAAGAAATACTCTGCAGCTCCTGAGAATATGCACAATTCTACCATTTCTATTAGTGCTAGACTTGATGGTATAATTTTTAGCTCTTTTTGATTTAGTCCTGTCTGTTCCATTCAGCATCATAATCAGGAAGAGTTAGTTACCATCCAGGACTGACTCCAAAAGTGTCTGAAGAAAGTCAGCTCTCAATTTAGATTTGATCTGTATTTCCATATGGTAGAGAGCCCAGATGATGTTCTTAATACTAAACTTGGCAATTTTTCCACAGGAATGAGGGATGCCTTAAAAATATAAATTATCATTATCAAAACTAAATAAAGCTTTGAATCTTATAAAGCAGCTGCTGTGAGTCAGCCCCTAATTTGAAGGAAATTCAAGGTGTGGTAGTAATATTCAGAGCTATAGGGCCTTTCATGTCAGCAATGTTTTATGTCCTGAAACTGCTTTCGCTTTGATATTATGGGCAGACAAGCTCTTTCAGTATGTGCGTACTCTTGTGTTTGTTAACTTTAGCTTTTGCAGCTTCTTTAACTCTGTTCTCTATTGATTCCCTTCTAACTCTGTGAAGTTCATATCTCATTCCCAGCTATGTTATTTAAATGCAGGTCTCCTTTCTCCATTTTTGTTTAAGTGCCCTGGGAGATCTGGAGACTACTGATCTTACTTCTTGCCCACTTATATAATCTCCAGAAAAATCTATTGCACCACATTTTTTAATTCCATAGAATCAACCTACAAATTTAAAATCTGTTATGTATTAAATGACTTAATGTTTAGACATTAATTAGAACTACTATTATAGTTTCAAATTGAGGCTTCATCCTCTTCCTTTGCAAGATACAATACTTGGGAACGATTATGCTGTTACAATTATATTTAATGAGCGCACTAAGTACTGTGGATAGAATCACTACTGAATATAGGCAATTTTTTTTAATGGTACAGTGGTGTATCTTTCTGATAATGTTTTAATCAAATGATTATTCACTATAGTCTGAGATAAGTACTGTGGCTGACTGTTACTTTCACTTGTATTTCAGTATTCCTGATTATCACAAATACATAGTAGCAAATTACATGGAGTTTTGTAGTCCATATTTTATTGACTACTTTGCCATGCCATGTTCAGACTTTGAACTTTTTACCAGTTTTATTTTTTATGGGATTCTTTGCCATTCAGAAACCTTTCAATTTTTATAAATCTAATGTTTTTATACAAAGATAAAGACTTAGATTTTTGGATGCTGCTACTTTGTCCTCTATCATCTTTGTGTTGATTGGAGGGATTTTGGTTTTTTAAATCTTTTTTCAACTTATTTTTTAATTGATTATACCTTAGGACTGACACTCTAAAAGTGAGTGGTAAACTTCTGGAAATTTTCACAGAGATGCTCAGATGTTAATGATCTTGTAAAGTCAAATAAAAATTTTCTGGGTTTTCTTATGCATTAAAGTTGTTCTTGTTCAGAATCGTGCTTAGATCTGCATCTTTGTCTTCATTATTTGGGCCATGTTTGCAGTCATTTTCTTTTAAAAATAGTTTTGTAACCCTGTTCACCTCACTAGAGTAATTTTTACAGAGATACAGTATTGGATTAAGGTTGAACTTTTTTCCTGAGCAGACTTGAGATACGTCTTGTTGGTTTTATTTACTGGTATTGTCTGAATTTTGTGGCTGAAAAAATTAATCAGGAGAAAATGTAAAATGTGAAGATGAAATAACTCTATGGAGAGGCCCAAGAAAGAAGAAAGAGATGAATAAAACGGAAGGGAGGGAGGATTGCACAACTGATATGTGGTAATTTGTACTTTTAAATAAGTAGAAACAACAATATCATGAAAGTGAGTAATCCCTTTACAGGCTGTCCAAAAGATGTTGACATTGTATGGAGATAATGGAAGAGTGGGAAGGATCAAATAGAAAGAATAATCTGGAAGAAAATGGGATGGGCTTTCTAGGACACATAAGATAGGTTTTAAATCTGGTAAATATAATTGAGAATTATTAAAATGTAGATAAAACAGAAGTCCTAACCTGTGGACAGTTGTGGGGAAAGGGAATACAATGAGATTTGGCAGATATCCGCAAAAGGAGTGAAAACAAACAGAAGGAAAATTTATTGAAAACTTCATTGAGGTTTTACTGCTTAATAATGGAAAGAGAGTCATACAGAAGGGGGACTCTCTTCATGGATATAGAAACCCAAGAAAATAAACTTTCAAATTTTTAAACAGTATAGACAAGCAGACAAAAAAGTTGGAAACAAGCAGGGAGATACACAATCTGCAGATGCTACATTGAAGATGAGAAGATGATAAAAACCTTGGAAGGAGTTTAGGGTACAGACTTCTGATGGACTGGAGTCTTAAAATTGATCTAAGGATTATCTCTGTCTTTCTGTAGTTAAAGTACGTATGCTGTTACATTCCTCTGTGGCTTTTTCAGTTTCTAATGAGGTTTGGATCTGGGCTTCATTCTTTAAGAGAGTGGGTCAGTTAATGTGGTTACAGTGCTCTGCAGACTTGTTGATCTTCATGAGACTTGAAGGTCTAATATACTGGTGACACATCTCATCTGCCAAATTACTGGGCGGATAGAGTCAGTCGAGTGAAGTCTCTTACTGCATCAAGTCTCTTTTCTGCTGGAAAGAGAGAGAGTGAGAAAACTAATTTGACTTAGATCCTTATCAAAGAACCTTTTTAAAATGTTTAGGGACTGGCATTTCAAAGGGACGATTGTTTGATATAAATTGTGAAATGAAGCTGTGAGAATGTTGACATGTCACCCCAAGACACAGGTACACAGCCCAATGTTATCTTCTCTGTCCGAAAGTAGAAAAATGAATGAAACTCTTTAGGAGCCATGGTAAGTCGTGTTTTGGTTGAAAAAATCAAAATATACAACTCTGAGTGTTTTAAAATCACCTTGTTCCTAGACATAAAATTTAAGAAACTATTTACTGAAGTGCTACAGCGAACTGACTCTAAAAACTAAATGTAACAGATAAAATTTCCAGCAGAGCTAGTTTATGGGAAAGCTAAGATGGAACATGCAGAATTTTTCTACTCTTATGGCATAGGGTCGTGCATCCATAATAAAGAAAAATTATGATGTGGGAGAGGAAGAGAGAGAAAAAAAGATACTTCATTGTACTGAAGCAAATATAACAATAATGTAATTAACATCATGGAAGGACGTAAAATACACCTTGCAAGCAAATGAAAGAACAAAATGATGGAAGATCCACACCAAGAAAAACTGTAATTGTTTGCAAAACAAATGTATATTTATGGTAAATACACTGGTAGTCAGGTAATGCTTTGGTAGAATAACAGGTAGGCAATTAAAACAAGTAGAACAGGAAGTACCTTGCAAAGACAAACTAGAAAGCAGTGTGAATAACTGCTCACGTAAATCTCCGGAAGCAAAACTTGAGGCACTGTACTTTGAGCTGGTGCAGGGTTCTTAGTTCAATGGTCTAGACAGCTGGAGGCCATTCTAGACTTCAGCCAATTAAACAAATTAAGTATGAGACATAGGATGCAAAGATTAAAGTTAATTACGTAACAAAATGGATGAAGCAGATTGTATAGACGGAATTTCTTCATTGCATCTCATCTGCTGAGCCTCATAGTGTGGTTGTTACTTCCAGCAAGCTATTCTGTGGTTATTTTGCTTAAATGGCACATCTAGTTTGATCTACTGTCTGAAAGATAACAGGCTGCCCTTCTCAAGTGTCTGGAAAGCAGCTACTACACTGAAGGTGTGAAGCAGATGCGTGAATATTAGAAGTGTGAAGAGTAGAATCCAACCTTGCAGGCTACTTTGTGTGTTATTCTACAAAAGGACAGGTTTGTTCTCCTTCAGAAGAACTCTGAGAAAATCTGCAAGGTATCTTTTCAGCAGTTTTGTTAATTACATAGGTGAGGAATCTATGGTAGAAGCTGAGAGAGCAAATTAAGTTCTACCTCTAAACAGCACAAGATACTGAGATGGAGAGTAATTTAAGAAATGAAGGGTTACAAAGTAATATCCTGAAGCAATTCCTCTAAATATTCTAAAATGGTACATATTAACTTTCTTGATCAGATGTGGTGGTGTTTTAACATCTGATTCTCTAATGTAGTGCTTTGTATATAGAGTTCTGTAAAAAGTATCTTCATTTTTCCCATCATTATTTGCCACATCAATGACTTTTGTTATTAGTTGGAACAGTCTATTTTAATTGACAGTTTAATTTAAAATATAATATGGGATTGTTATTTAAATGAAATGCAACAATTGGGGATTAATATTAGATGAAAGGGAGTTTAAATAAAAATAATCTAACTGAAAGTAATTCAAACATTTTAAAAAGAAAAAAAGTTAATTAGGGACAACCAACATGAATTTGTGAGAGGGCCAGCCAGCTTAGGATGTTGAGATGGCAAACAAAGAAAACTGAGTGGATGTTTATTTTGACTTCCAAAAAGAATGTTAGAAATTAATCACATCCAATACTGTTGGCTAAGGTAAGAAATATTGTTGCCAATGTAATACAGTTTGTGAAACAGAAAACTCGCCTTACAATGTTAAGCAAACCATAGCAATAGAATATAACAATTATTTTAATAGTCAGAAATTACTAGTGCTTACTGTAGGGAATGATTGTGGGTCATCTAACTTATAAACATACAAAAGTTTCCATTATTGCATCACTGTGGTTATGAATTCAGGAAATGAAAACAATATGATTTACAAAGTAAAGTTACTTGGCTGTGCTGTACTTCGTGTGTTTGTTATAGCATTCAAACAGACTTTTAGTACTGTTCATTCAGTGGACAAATCAAATTTCAAATGTTCCTTTCCTGCAAAACATTCCCCCAGGGACTTTGAAGAAGTTCTTCTCTCTTAGAGGAACTCTCCTGGCATCAAAATCCAACAGGAATAGAGAGCTACAGGCTTGTTGCTGTCATAATCCTATCAACATGAGCTTTTTTTCTTTTAAGATGGTCTCAGCAGTCTGTCACTGTATTTTGGAAGACTGGTTGATGCACAAAAGTAAGTTGGTTGGCAGAAGCTCAATCAAAAGAAAAGAAACAAAATACTGGTTCTAGTTTAAGGGAAACTACCAGAAAATTTGGTGGAAGTATTCATGAGCTACAAATCATGCTAGATTTCTAGCTGTTGGCAATGATCAAGTAGATCAATGGCCAAAAAAACATTTTTCCATCTGTATTTTTATAGAAGACTGAGTGTGGAGCACTGTATTGCAGACTTCTGTCTGCTTGTGATTAGATGTTTGCAACATGCATTTTATTGAACTGCATTTTAACCCACCTTCATAAACCAAAGCTGGTAAGGAACATGATAGGCTGCTTATTTAAGTGTATCTGTCTCCAACAACTCTTTTCATTTAATGCAACAAGTGGGGTTTTCTTGTCACTGTGTGACTCTGGAAACGGGTGTGGAAAAAAAATCAACAAATATCCTGAGACTTAAGATAAAATTGTAAGTTAATAATGCTGGTGGTGTTCTTGCAGTGGTATTTAAAATATTGACTTTGGCCTATGGAACACCTGAAGGCTTGGAACTTGTCTAGGCAGTTTATTCTAGCAGTGAGCAACAAGGGAGCTCAAACCAAAAATCCCCATTTAAATGAGAGCAGCAGCTGGCAATGCTCCATCAATATTGCAACGCAGTTTTCTCATTGCCCCTATTTTTATCTTACTAAGTTTATTGCAG
Organism: Platysteira castanea; assembly: GCA_013397175.1. Taxonomy (NCBI): domain Eukaryota; kingdom Metazoa; phylum Chordata; class Aves; order Passeriformes; genus Platysteira; species Platysteira castanea. Next base: position 234,723 of record VYXC01009201.1, read on the forward strand.
GAATTAGAAGAGCTTGTAGAGATTTTGTGGACTTGAGATTTATTTTCCTACAATCGCACTGAGACTTGTATGCCATTAACAATGCTGAATCTGCCTTCATTCTGGATATGCAGGAAATTTCTACAGATTGAAAACTTTTGATAACTCGCTTGCTCATATTCATAATTTTTCATGTATTTATTTTGCAATTAAAGTTAAAAATCTTAGCCGCAGTCCAGGAAGTTTTAAAAACAGCTTTTATTTAATGTATTATTGTGATCTGTAGAGCATGCACTGTGGTTGAATGGAACCTCAGCTCAAGAGATTTGTTCTTATTACCAAATTGTACATTTAGTATGAAATAGATACCTAACAAAAAGTGTTTGAACATTTAAATAGATTTCACTTGAGTTCAGATCAAAAATATCGTGTGGTACCTGATACAACTTCTGGAAAACATGGAGAAAAAAAAAAACAGTTTAAGAATGTAATCTTTTGCTTAAGACTTTGAAAGAAATTACAATGAAGTAATTACTTGTAACTGTAAATCCTCTCAGCTTATGAGGGTAGTTGACATTGCTCTTCCCTCACACACTGAAAGAGATGCATAACAGTGGATAAGTCCCTTCAAAATCCACAATATGTGTCCTGTAACAACACATCTGGGTAATATTCTGCAAGTCTTCATAGACCTGGAAAGTCTCTTCACCTTTGTACTTGAGATTCAGACTGCAGGCCCCAGAAAATATGTGTGCTGGAGAAAAGCATGCATGTATGCTACCTTGCATAGCCTCAGTCACAGTATGGCAACAAATTTGCTAATAATAAAAAGAATTGTAGGTGTTGCAAGGAAGAAACAGTTCAATTGCATTATGTCAAGAGGCTAGATATCCAGGACAGTGTAGACACTCCAGCTTCATTAGACATTCATTATGTAAGGGCTTGCTGCATGAAGGAGAAGAGCTGTAAGGTGTGGTTAAGTTACACTTACAGGATACATGTTTGTTTGTGGTGGTATTTAATTTGCTGACTGCTTGTAGTCAAACAGAATTTTGCTTATTGCTTCTACTCTTGGCAATAAATTAAATATTGAAATCAACAACTTGTTACTACTTATATTTTTCATGAGCAGCTATCTAAGTAACAAACA
>VYXC01009201.1:235857-294885 GCA_013397175.1 Platysteira castanea
CTTCTGTGTGAGAGTGGGAGGACAGAAAATAGCTCACTGTTGCAGTATGTGGAAAAGGAATCCAAAAGAGATTTGAAGGTCTATTATATACTAGCCACAGCTTTTTTTCCCTTTTTCTTTTATCAGAAAGGTTAGTCAGAAAATTAACAATACCATTTAAGAATATTATTTCACTTAATGTGCAATCATGATAAGATGAAACACTGCACAGACAAAGTGATATGTGGTTTGTAATATTGGCATTTCTATGTTCTCCCCGATGCTTCAGCTTTGCCATAAGACAGCAGGACTTACTTGGGCAATGGTAACAGCAAAGTTGGCTTTGAATACCAAAGACTGTAACTGCCATTCCTCGTGCATCTAAGGAAAGCATTGTCTTTACGGGTCCGAATACTTTCTAATTGTTTTCTGCCCCCATTTCTAACAGTTCTCAAGCCTGTTTTTCAGAGTCGAGTGTTAAGAATATCTGATTTGAGTTACAGCAAAATCGCTTACTATTAATTAAGAAGCTATGTCTCTTATGTAAGCAAGTAAATAAACCAGAAATTACTGTAATCTGTAAGTGAACACGTGGAAGATTTTGAATAGAAAGGGATCTTAAATGGAAGGGAGTTAAATACAGAAATAATTTTGCATGCTCCAGTAAGTGCTTGATGGGGGCGGGGGAAGACATTTGCAATGGAATATGAACTTGCTACAGGTCAGCTCATTCACAGTCATAGTCCATGCCCACTTAGCCTTCAGCAAATACAAAATAATCTGAATGAGGTTGGTCCTCATCTCAGAGGATGTAAACTGTCTTAAATTTGTCGTGGGCCACAGTAAACTGTCAGCATGATGCTTGGAAATATCTTTGTTTCTGGAAAACTCTTTGTTCCGTAATGACTATGTCAAAGCTTCTGCAGTTTTTAAAACTAGACCAGATATCTTGCTTAAAGTTTGGTTCTAGTTCAAACAATAATAGCTGAGATTTGTACAGAAATTCTGTGGATTCTCTGTAAGACCAGAAATTGTCATAACTGATGTAACTGTCAGTCTGTCAAATCAGTGATTGACGTAACTGTTCTTTCTAGCTCAGTTACTTTTCCTGCAGAAAGAATTTTAAGGCCAAGTCTAGTTAACATTCTACATTGAAGTTTTTAAGATTATTTTACTGTTGACTATGCAAGACTTAGTTTTACAGCACATATGTTTACATTATAAAACCTCTTTCTCTGAGTATTAATGAGTAAATGTGACTCTTCTCAAACACAGAGCTAGATACCAGAAAAAACAACCAATTCACTTGTAAGAAATAAATTTCTGCATGATTACATGTCCTAGTATTTTTAACCCTGAAGCAATACAAAATGTTAAATTGAAATTGAAGCAGTAAATCTTTCCTTAGAAAGATGCACACTGTACTGTCTGCATCATTACTGAAACCATTTTACTTTGAAGCACAGAAGGAACACTTAATTTTTATTTACTATTATGAAGGAAACTCTTTCATTACAGAGGAAAAAAGGCTGACAAATATGAAAATATGACTGTGATTTGGGCAGAGTTCCAGAGATGGGAGAGAGTGATGCTTTTATCTTCAGAGGGTCTTTGACTGCTGCATTTATTCCATTAATAACTCCAGTATGGCTAATGTCATACTTTGTGCATTTTTCTCTGTGTCTGGCTTTTGTATAAATTGCAAGAGAAGGTATTTTGATGTTTAACTCTGATGGGAAAAATGGTGCAGTAATATGCTGTGTCTCATTTCCCTGGATTGCATGGGACACCATGCTGAAATTCCATTTTGACAAATGTGTTTTTTTCATACTTTTATTCTTCCCAATATAAATTTTAAACCCATTATATTAAAAATCTAACGGAACAAAAATCATTGCAAGTTATGTATACTTATGAATAGTTTGTAGTTTCAGATGAAGGCTGCATTGAAATTATTTGACCAGACAAACTTAAAACTGTTGGGCGGTCGGAAGGAAAGGTCAGATCCTACCCATGTATAAAAGAAACTGAGTAATGAAAGCAATTAACTGTGCCCTTCAGTAAAGCTTTTGTACTTTGTGATCAAATTTATCATCTACATACATGCACTTACTCTATTCTCATTCAGTATTAATTCAGTATTTATTATTAGATGTAGGTTTGCCTGTTGAATGCAGGGATGTAATACACAAAGGCACTGTAGGACTTATTTAGCTGTTTCTTTTCTTAATTTCTGCCAAATGGATGTACGGAGGATGTCTGTGTATATACATATATGCTGAACAAGTCATAATGACTTGTAAATTAATGAAAAAAAAAAGAGACGAAGAAAAAAATCTGTCAGTGAAAAATATTTTATATTATCTACTTTAGTTAAAGTGAAAGGATTCCATCTACACACACTAATTTATGTGTACTGGAGGAAAATAAATCATAGGACCTGAAACTTCCATGTCATCGGCCAGGCCAGGATTTTGGAGTGCTCTGTGGATGTTAATGTGAAAAATACAGCCTAACCCTTCCTCCAAAAAACAAAGATAAATGAGATCTCTGTGTAACTCAGTGAACAGCCTGATCTCATTGTGCTGATCCTTAGCCATATCCTTCATGGTGATACAAAGCCTTTAGAAAGGAGATTGCTGAAACATGCCACTATCTCCTTCTAGTACATGAAAACCTGTTCTGGCCAGCTGAAGACTTTACATTTTGAGGTTTATTAGATCATACCACTTCAGCAAAAGTGTATTCCTCATAGGTTCTAGTAAGTTTCTTTGTAAGGCTTTGAGTTTTCAAATAATTTGATGAATGTAAGTAATTTTGTCTTCTGAAAGGTTGGTCAAAGTATTACCTGCACGGTACAGACTAAGAAATACAGTTTCTAGTTGCCTCTGCTGGAAATAGGATAACCATGCAAAATTTACTTATCCAAAACATTTGACAGTGGTACAGCAATGGTTAGATCTACAGAACTAATAGCAAGTATTTTAAAATATGGAGTACTCAGTAATTCCATACACTGAAGGGTGCTCTTGAAAAACTAAGGTGTTAATTTCTAGTGATTTGTAACTGAACTTCTTATTTCAAAAATGTATTTTCTAATATAATGAAATCTTATTTTGTGTAGGTATCTCTTTATGATGTGATTTCAAGAAGTCATTCTGAAGGGAAAAATGCTTGCAAATCACAAAAGCTGTGATTTGAAGCTGTGCTGAAAAAGCCACATGAAAATTATGGGAACCGTTTAGAAGGCATGGAGATATGTGAGGGAAAATGTATGAATTCTTAACATCATTTTAAGCCTGTGTGATAACAGGAGTTTTGCTCAACCACTTGTTTTAATGGGATTTTCTGGTTTGTTCTACTGGTGCATAAAATTAGTATGCAAAAAATTCAGTAATGTCCATTCAGAGATTCATTAATCCATCAATACTTGCCCTCATGCCACTGGACATCTCTAGAAGTCAGAGATTTTCAGTCACCCTAAGATTTTATGCCCATACACCCAACAAAGCAAGAAAAAACTAAAACCCAGGGAACATGGTCAAGGAACGTGGTGGGCAGTCCTGTGCTTCATTCTTGCAATGATACCTCCTGCAAAGTCAGCCTCTTGGCCCACACTGGCTCCTTACTGAGATCCTACATAAAATCACATGGCTTTACTTTCTTTTTTAAAATACTTTATCTTTGTAATCTGTTTGATTCCCAAGCTTGTTGTTGGTGAAAACAAGATAAGATTTAGTCTAGATTCTCACATAATGCTTTTCATAAACTTGGTTTACTTCTGTTATCCATCATGTGAAAATAATCTTCCCATAACTGACCCAGGGCTGACTGCTAAGAAACCTAATAGCAGACTGTAAATTTTAAAATGTTGTGTTTTCCTCTTTTTTTATATACCCAAAGAAAGAGAAAAAACAACCTAGACGTTTGGGAGGTCTAAGCTTTGCTGACTGCCAAGGCTGTATTGTCTACATGAGTTCCTCCACTTTAGTTTGTAGCTCATCTGTGGATATCTTTTGATATCTTTTTGGTAGTTTTGAATGATATTAAAACTATTTATGGCCTTTCACGCTATGACGAATATCCTGCACTGAAAAAGCCTCTGAAAGTCAAGTCCAACAGGCAACTATCCAGAGTACCATGTTAAAGCATGTATTACTATTGGTTTTTACTCAAGTAATGTTAATTATATAAGGTAGAATGGTATGTGATAGAAACCTAAAAGCTGCCATGCTCACTAGATAGTAGCCTAATTACTAGTGGTTTATACCTGAGGAATGTTCCCTCCTTCTCTGCTAAAATACTCAAAAATGGTATTTTTGAGTACCTTATTGGTTCAAGCTTGTAATCCTCCCTGAAGTACAGGGATTTTTACACTTTTGATGTTTCAGCCTCCCACTCCTTTTGGAATTTTTATAGTTAATTTATGTTGTTAGAAATCTGCAATTTGTGTCCAAGAGTTATTATTATTGCTAATAATTTTCTAATTTTTTTTAACTTCATTACATTCAGTTGGTTGGTCCCCGTGTTTAAAAAGACAGACCTTTAATACCACTCCATTCTTTCAGGTTTTACTTTATTTTTCCTCATCAAGTTTGGAAAATAAAGAGTCACAAACTCTGATTTCCAGTTCACTTTTCTTACGCGTTTTCCTTATTTACATTAGATCATGAGAGGAGTGTAACCCCACAGGAACATTTGCTATGTGGTGTTGCTTTGGTATTGCTTTGGCTAAGTTTTTTCTCTTTTAAAGGAATTCTATTTTGTTTTTAATCAAAACTCCTTCTCCCCTTCTACCATCTAAGTATAATCTTCTTGCTCAAAAACAATTGGGTTTTCGGAATCTGGTTTTATAAGGGTTGCTTTTCATTTGCATTCAAATATTTCATAGGGAATTTTGTTGTATTTTCTTGCCTAAGGAAACTGATTGAGTAAGAGAAATGGCGCATACTCCGGGGTGTTTTGCTCATGGAATGAGTGCTTTTATGTGCTGCCACATCCAAAAACTTCTGTTACTTTCATAGGTACGTCAGCATAATTTGGGGTGTTCCGAAAGTATGGGACATTCTATTTTTTTAATAGAAACATCTCATAATGGACTTAAATTATGGCAAAGATGCCTTCTGATTAATGAAATTTTTTTAATAGTTCTAAATAATTGTTTGCTTTAAAATATTATTAACACTTTTCTTAATATAGGTTCAATATGGGTGTTTTGATTTGCAAGACAATGTGAACACAGGTATACCGAGTTGCTCTTAGTGAAGTATGAGTATACAGACTGCATGAATAACAGGTTCGTGCAGTTGTCTGTGCATTGGCTTCACTTGCCAATTCAGCGCTCTGATTAACACTATGTTTCAGTTTATATATAAAAGACGTAGCTATGATATACAGAATGGAAGTAGATGATGTTTTGGATAAAAGCTGTGTATGGAGCTGCAAACACAAATTGCTGCACTGAGTCACACCAAAGGCTCATTTTTCCCAGAGCCCCTTTCTGACCATGGTTGGCTTGCAGTTTACCAGTGTAGGTACACAGTGATGCTTCACCCATCATCCTATCCTGGTTTTGAGTGATCTTTAATCATTAATAATTAATCAAACAGTGTTGCATTCATACTCTTCTACTGAAAAGAATGCTGCTTCCATGAATTTCTCAGATTAATTGTTGAATATATTTATGCTTCTGCCATCCATAGCATTCTGTGGCAGTGAGTTTCACAGTTTGGTCGTATTTTGTGTATTTTTTGGGAAATCCTTTTAAAGGACCCATGTTCATGAGTAGGTAGATCATTTCATTGACAGAAAGTTAGATACCAAAAATACTAGCTGGAGAGAAAAAATTTGCAACATGCAGTCTCGTTCAGTTAGATCAGTCTGATGTGGTTGTATTTGGTTTTAGGTGTCTAATTTCCCTTCATTGAGTGTAGTCCATTTGTTACATGTCGTGTATGGCTCGTGTAAGAGGAAACAGATGTAGTGAAAACACTGAAGTTGCTTCTCTCCATAAGTTATGTTTCAAAGTACATTTTCTCCTAATAAAATATTTTGTAATTCCAGTTACAAATAAGAATCAAAAAACAGTGCTAAGCACCAAACACTCATCCTATTACATTTTTTGGCAGATGAAAGTGAAGCAAATGCTCAAGTATGTGGGCTATCCTAAAAATGGCATTTTATTAGGACTACTACAAACATTCCATGTGTCTTCTGATGCAACAGTGTATGAAGTCATTTATTACTCTATACATATGTGTAACTTGCTGTTATGTATAATATGACATTTGGGGGTGAAAAAGGAAGTTGTAGGAGGGAGAGAATTTTCCCTCTTAGCTCCATGAAAGTTGTTTTTATGTAGATAGATGGACATTTGCATATGAAGGAGAAAAACACTCTCCTTCCTAAATTAAAGTGAAAGGGTTCAAGTTTTCTAATATATGGAAAAATGTAAAGAAAAAATGTCTGAGAACATGCCTACTGGAACTGCATTATTATTGTTTTTAAGGGGGAAATACTGTCACCTCTATACCCTCCTTCATCTTGCTGCCATTTCATTTAATTACAGAATCATACTGTGTGAGGCATAGATGATTGTTAGTGGGTGATTTTAGTTGAGTTTTAGTTTAGCTTTAGCCAGTATTGCCACATTGAATGGAATTTCTCTCTTTCGAAGAAATGACTTCTCTTTCATCTGGTTGTTCAATGACTTATTTTGAGAAACAGTAGGTTTGCTTTTTTTGGAACCTGTACCAAGGTTCTGCCCTGTGTGCATGGCTTCCAGTAAGTACATGAGATAGGATCTTGTTGGTATGTGGGAGAGAGGGCTTATGCTTCAGGCATATTTCTCTCTGTAAGTTTCTGTTTCTCTGCTAATCTTTTTCATCAACAACAAATGACAGTGACCAGATATACTGAAGTCTGTGTGGACTCATGTCTAGGTGACTTTTGTGGAATAATTTTTTTAAGTTGCAGTTGTTGATTTTACGTTTTTGGTTCATAGCATGTAGGATGGTGTGGTCTTCCTTTTGAGCATGCTATGGTTTGTGTTCAATGTGAGCTGCATTCTTTTTGCACTTTGTAATAGATAACAGTTATGTTAGTTTGATGCATAATTCTGTTTTATTTTTAGTTTTCGTGTGGATGCATTTCAGCTGTGAGGTGATTTGGCCATCTATGGAAATGTCTTCTCTGGCCAAATTATTTACCATCATCTTCCCAAAAAATGATTCAAAATTGTGTACAACAAATAACATCAATGCTAATCCTTTCTGTTTCCATGTTGAAAACTAGCTGTAGAGAATACTTTTGGAAGTGGCTTTCTAGCTACTGTGATTTGGTTTTATGTAACTACACTGCTGTGGTTTCATACTGCTATAAACCACAAAGTCACCACATGATTTTGGGTGTTTCTGTTGGTTGTTTCATTGGAATAAAGTAGTGACTAATTTTAATTTTCTCATCAACAAAATTTTGAAGCAAGTCAGCCTAACCTCCAGTTACATTGCATAATTTATATTTAGATACTTCAACAAATGGTGTCATGTTCAAGGTCTGAAACACTGAGCTTTGCGAGTTCTCAACACCTCTGAAAACTAAGTCAGCATTCAAAGACAGAATTCAAATCTGGGTTAGGAATGTAACTGTAGGCATCTCATTTGACAAATCAAGCCTAAATTCATTCCTGATTATTTCTGGCATTCCATATTGGTGAAATATTAATGTCAATCATGTGATATTGTGCTCTTGACATTGTTGGTTGTTAAACTTCCTTCTACAGATTCTTCTGCAGTGTCTTTGTGAAAGATGTTCTTCCCAGAGCTTAGTACCAGGTGTGGAGAGCCAAAAATGGGCTATCAGACAGTCTGAAGTACATGCAAAAGTAATGCAAAAGAGTAAGACTCAGCAAGGGTTCTTTTAGGAATCAGCCATTAATAATATTTATTAGTGTTTAAGCCTTGATTCAGCAAAGCTCTTAAACAAGGACTTATTTTTTAAAGATGATATGGGTCCTATCTCTGGTCCTTAAATATCTTCAATTCTTTTTATGTATTAATGGTACATAAATATTTGAAGGTCAGCATGTGCTTAAAATCCGTACTGCCTATGAAAATTTTACTTATTGTTCTATTTAATCCTGGTCTTTGCTGGTGATCCTTGAAGGAAGGAATAAGATCCAGTTGGGAGGATGTGCAAGGCAACACACAAAGAGTTATGTGGTTGTAGTAATTGAAGACTTCTCTATCTGACTGCCTTTATCATAGATGCTTTTGTCTAATGCCAAATAGGTCACTGAAACCTAGTGTTTTTTAGTGGTTCCTTATTGTGTTTTCTCTCAGTTCTCTTCTCTTGATACCCAGCTTGAGAGAACTTTTCTATGGTAAATATTGGCTATCAAAGACTTAGTAGGCACTTTAACTCCAGAAGGTGCTGTAAAATGCTACGAACTTTGACAAATCAAACAGCAAATGTCTGGATCTTGAGATGAATAAAAAATGCTGGTCTTTATTTCTGCAGATCAGTTTTTTTAGATAGTTGATTTGTTCATTCACAGCTGGTATTCCTTTAATGAACTTTCTATGTCTGTTCATCTGGGTTTTCTGGGTTGGTTTTTTTTTTTTGTGCAGATAATTTAAATGAGCCTCCTGAACTCTTAGTTAAAAACAGTATGGTCTTGCATATTAGATTTGGAGGAATTTCCATATGGATATTCCCATCAGAAAAAGCCCAGTCTCTTCAGGTTGACATTTCTCTCTTTTTGCTTAAGAGCTCTTTATTCTCAGTTGGGAGCTTTTGCGCTCAGTCATACTGCTGTTGCACGAGCAGTCTGTAAGCAAGCATAACCTGGCAGAGCTTCACATGTGAATGGTTGCAGTTGAACTTGTAATTGCCCTCACAGGGAGCAGGAGAGGACTCTGTGTTTATGAACAGTTTTTCCTTCATTATCACAGCATTGGTGGTAGTTACTGAGACTAAGCAGTCATTTTCACAGTATCTCTTTTGGAGCATCAGGGCTTTTAAAACAGAAAATGAGCTCCTCTGAGCTTGAGATGCCTGCCTGGAGATACAGAAAGCCAGTATCCAGAAATAATTTCTTGGATAGCACAGTAGCTGTCTGTTTTCACTCTGCTGGCTGAGTTGTGCTCTACCTTTCTCCATGCCTCACTAGTCCTGGTGGGGGCAAAATCGCATCCTGGTTCTCCAGTAGGAAAAGCAGAAAGAGGCATCAGATGCAGCAGATTAGTAGTGCTTCTTTCTGCTTGCAGCCCATTGCTTAAGAGTTTCTTATTTTGTGACCCATTGTATCTAATTGGTTTCTACGTGCAGACATTAGACTTTTTTCATTAGCACCAGATTATTTTTCCTTTTGAAAGGAGAAGGCTGCTGTCAGTAAAGAACTATGTAACTTGTAGTGTTAAAGAACCACAGATCTCTGTATGGAAAAAAGAACATCTCTGTCTGAAGGTACAACTTCTACTGTGCTCTTCTCCTCAGAAAGGAGAATTTGTCCCAGATGAAGAGCTTTTCCCACCTTTCTTGAAATTGTTTACAGATCAGCTAGAAAAGCGTCAAGTTTTCATCTTTCCTATAAATCACCTTTGCTATAGCTATTAAGGAAACATCTGTCAACAGCAAAAGGCTCTGACAAGCAGCCAGCAAAGTTGTGACTGGCTTTTTAAGTACGTTTGTGTTTCAAACTGCTGGAACATCTTTCAGGAGTAAAAAAGCACTACTGAAAGTAATTTGCAATTTGCAGTGGAGGTGTACAGAGCACAGTGACTTCCCAGACTATTTAGATTTATTATTGGTTTTGATGCTACCAGTCACCTTCCTTCTGTCCTTTAGCAGACATCCCAATTGCTTGGGGAAATAATTTCCTTGGGTTTTTTTCTTGCCACCTTTTTCTGGCTCCTAAGGTATCGTTGTTACTGATACTTTATTGAAATCAGTCTTGCTGTGATGTGTCCGTTTTTTATGTTGGCTTTTTAAATATTTTTCAAAGTAGGGAAACAAGGCATTTCACTATTCTCGTACTTCAATTAATGTATCTCAAACTTTAGTATAATACCAAAGTTTAGTATAATACAGAAATTTTAATGGAACTAATGTTTCTATTTTTAATTGGAAAAATATGTAATGTTTATGGTACTAATTAGGTAGTCACGGTGTTGCTTTATATCTAAGGCTCTCAATGCATTTTTCATACTGCTATCAGTGGATTATTATCAGAGCAAGGCTGTGGTGAACAGTGAAGAATAATAGCAAGGAAAGACAATGCTATTTAACTTGCTTAATATAGCTGTCTTTCTGTCTGAAGATTTCACATCTCAGTTGCTTCCATATAAGGTACCAATAGGAAAATTCCTCTGTTGACCCCAGGTGGTACCTAAATCTTTTTCAAGCAAATGGTTTTGAGACTATTTTAGGAGTTGTTTGGACTTTTTTGCAGTTTGGTTAATTTCTGTGTCTTCTTAGTTTGTGTGTTTAGGGAGAGCATGAGGAGAACGTAAGGGAAGCTCGGTACATAAACATCTTTCTTACTGTGAATTAATTGCCAAAATAAGTTCTACTAGATAGTAAGCAGGAAACAAAAAAGAAGCATACATTATCATTCCATCTGAGTTCTTCTGCTGTGGAGTTTAATAATTATTTAAAGTTCTTCTGTCTCTGGGAGTAACCTCTCCCCTTCTCATACCACTTTTATAGTCAGTTTGTGAAGTCGACTAACATGAACGTGTGCGTGCTCTACTGACCAAGAATGGATTAATCAAATCACTAAAATAAAAAATGCTTTTGCACAGCAAGGTGTTAGGACCCCAGATATAGTTCTAAGACATCCTCAAGAAATGCAGAGAAAATGTGATACCACTACAGCACTTGCTGTAGTTTGGTTAAGCATCATTTAAGAAAAAAGCTTGTTCAGAAAGACAAGTTGTCCAGTGCTAAATTGAATTGTACGTCTGTTCTCATTGAATGTCCCAAAGCTTCACTTCAGTCTGCTTCTAAAAGGCATTTATTTGTCATAGCTGTCTGCCAGAACACATTTAAATGATTTGAAAATAGTGGAGTGGCTGTAAGAGGGTGAATTAGTTCTGTGTATGGCAGCAGCAGGTTGGCCCAGCGGACTTCTGACCCAGAAGGATCCTGAGTCACTGCAATCTGTTCTGTGGGAGATGGAAGGCAGCATGACCTGGCTCTTGGACACGTTTTCAGCAGTCGTGAGAAAACAGCCTGTGGGCTAAATGATGCTATGGTTCTCTATGCTATTCCTGGCCTTGTGGGCTGTGGTGCTGCAGCAGATGGTTCTTGTCCAGTTGGGTGGATTTGAAAGATCAGAACAAGGTAAGCACAGGAAAGGCACTTGACTGGAGGGGAGAGGGAAAGGAATGAAGAGGGATAAACAAGCTATGTTTATTTTCTCCTTTTTCTTTGAAGTTTTTGCCTTCTATCTTTAAATTCTGTATAAATATATATAAATATCTTAACAAGTAAACAGAGTAAGACCATTTTGGTGGGCGAGGAGGACAACAAAAACCTACCGTTAATGTTTCCATAATCAGCTAAAGTTCTGACCTTCTGTTTGTATTTACTTGGAGAATCTTCAGTTATGTCCATTAACTCTGCATCCACAAACTTCTCAAATGTGTCGGTAGCTAAAACAAATTAATATTAGGTTTTTAGTGTCACTAAACTTAAATGGGAAAGCCAAAAAAAGAGCCTGTAACTTCTTAAACATTCTTGGTTTTCTAAATACAGTCCTTGATATTTAAGCACAAGACTTTCTACAACCATAAAATCTGGCTTCTCAGAACTTGAGTGTTTGAGGAAATGTAAAATCTAACTTAAATAATACTCTATATTCATTTTATATTTTGTTATGAAGAAAGTAGTATTTTGTTCCTGAGACTTGCTATGAAATTCTTGACTAATGGGCCAGATGTACTTCAGAATATTACTTTTTGCAGCCACTGACAGAGAGGTAGTTCTTCCTTGCAGCATTCATCTTCTGGACTGTGCAAATTTGCTGTGCATCAAACAGTTATTTTTACCTTATTTAAACAGAGTTTGGTGGGGTAGTTACATTTTGAGTGTTTTAGATGAGGATTTTAATGTGGGAATTCTAGTTTCCCAGCAGTGCTCGCTATGTAATTATTGCCATTGATAGCCTGGAAACATTTGGTAATGTTTTGATTCCTTTAGAAAATCTCCACGTTCCAGACAGTATCAGCTTGATAAGTACAGATAAGAGCTGTGTGAAGTCTAGTCAGGGTTTTGGGGCAGGTTGGGGTTTTGGTTTCGGTTTTTTTTTGTGTTTTTTTGACTGGTTGATTGGAGGTTTTTTATTATTATTACTCTACTGTCTAGAGTATAAATACTCTACTGTCTGTGGACTTTTTCACCACTGTGCATCTGACACAAGACAGTTATATTGCTGTACACATTTAAATGGTCTATTACTAGTCTGCTGCCAGGCACTAATAAAAATATATTAACCCTCTGATCAAATTTTATTATTTTTCTCATTTTCTTTCTAGACGGTTTATAGTTCCACAAGATTCTTTAATTCTCAGTCATGATGCGCTGTTAATGGGCTTTAGAATCTCGTCTCCTTGGCTTCATGCCAAGCAGACATCTCAGCTATCTTTTGGAGAGCTGTACGTGTGACATATACAAAGCACTGGAACTCCTAATATAGCCATCAATGTGAGGAAATGGCAAAAATTTGTTCAACATACTGCAATTCTTTATGCATAATTTTACCCATAAAAATAAGAGATTTGCTAACAAAATATGATTTGTATAAACTTAGTTTTACTCTATTTTAAACCCACTGAATTTGTGGATTCAAACTTACCTGAAAGGGAAAAAAAATTAACACTTAATATGGACATAGCATAGTTATGCAAAGAAGTTGAGACGTAGATAAGAAAGCTTACTGTGTTTACAGCATACAATTCATCTTACTAGTAAATACTGGGAAAGAACTTAGTAAAAAATCCTAATTATTTCATAATTCTAAATTACTATAATTTAATGCTTCCCAGTATTTGATCTGGACAAGCTCGAGAAGTGGGCCCATGGGAATCTCATGACATTTAACAAGACCAAGTGCTGGCCTAGGGCAGTCTCAGGTACCAGCACAGGCTGGGGATGAACAGACCAAGAGCAGCCCTGCCCAGAAGGACTTGGGGGTGCTGGGGGTGAGAGGCTGGACATGACCCAGCCATGAGCACTCACAGCCCAGAGAGCCAAACATGTCCTGGGCTGCATCCAGAGCCCCATGGGCAGCAGGAGAGGAAGGGGATTCTGCTCCTCTGCTCTGGTGAGACCCACCTGGAGCCCTGCATCCAGCTCTGGGGTCCTCAACATAAGGAGGATACCAGCTTGTTAGAGAAGGTCCAGAGGAGGCCACCAAGATGATTGGAGGGATGGAGCACTCTGCTGTGTGAAAAGTTAAGAGAATTGGGATTCTTCAGTCTGGAAGTGAGAAATCTTTGAGGGCACCAAATTGTGTCCTTCCAGTACCTGAAGGGAGCCTAAAGAAAGATGGAGAGGGACATTTTACAAGGTTGTGTAGTGACAGGACAAGAGGGAATGACTTTAAACTGAAAAGAGAGTAAGTTTAGATTGGGCATTAGGAAGAAATTCTTTACTGTGAGGATGATGAGGCACTGGAACCAGTTGGTCAGACAAGCTGAGATTGATCTGCAAATGTTTGATGCCAGGTTGAATGCAGCTCTGAGCAACCTAGGCTAGTGGGTGGCATCCCTGCCCATCGCAGGGTGGTTGTAAGTACGTGATCTTCAAAATCCCTTCCAGCCCAGGCCATTCTATGTGTCTAAAGGAGAGCTAGGTCCATCTTTGTCCTCCAAACAAACAAACCCTCTGCACCTTTTTCTGTTGTTCCCTCCCTGGCGGTCTAACTTTTGGCTAGCTGATTGACTGAGAATTTGGATGTATTCAATCCTCTGTAATGAATTTATTGAATAGCTAGACAATAAACACTAGTAATGTCTCATGTTTTCCCAAAAGACAAGGAGTTCTAAGAAAAACCCAAAAACATGTCACAGCTCCTTACCAACTCACCTGTGTCATTCCCCTTCTGGGGTCATAAGATGTGCCAAATCCAGGTGCTGCCAGAGCCTGTTTGTAAGTGGATCTATTTTAGGAGGCAGTTTCTGTGTAGAAATGACAAGTTTCCTGAACTTCTCCAAGGCACAGACTCAGAAAAGAACAAGTCTGAGCTGGTGTCAGTTCCTAAAAAGAAGTGTTGTTTTTCTTCTGGCTAGCCATTACCTGGCTGAGCTTATTCCAACATACTTGGGATGGGGGTGGCTGGGAAAAATTGGAAAAAATTGCTAGCAAGTCAGAAGTGAAGTATTTACACCCATCTGAGTGGGACTGCTCAAAACTGGTAATCAAACACTTGGTGAAGTAACTTGCCATTTCAGGATTTAAATCTTTCCTTTCTGCTTTCCATCTGCAGAACTGGGAAAATAGTACTTATTTAGCTCACAGGGATAGATGACATTTCCTTCATTAATATCTTGGGCATGAGATGGAATTCTTACATAAAAAGTCTTCGAGAATTCAACAGTATTTTTGAGAAAGAGAGCTGGTATCCCTATTGTAATTTCTGTTAATCTAAAGCTTGTTTATGCTTCCTTAAGTGATGCCCAAAGTAGGTGTGCCTTTAGAGTGAAACCAAGTGATATAGAAGTAAAGAAACCAAATTCGCTGAACTCACAATGCTCAACAGTTATGTTTACATTAAGAAAATATTCCAAGATCTGAATTTTAATTTATTGAAGACATGGTTCGGATATTTTGCCTTCTTGTATATATATGATTATCTATAGGATTCTAAGTGTTCTGTTAGCTGAATATTAGCTACTGTAACTGGGTATGAGGATGGTAAATGTTACCATATTGTTTTATTAATAATGCTTTCGGGGTATATCGTGATGGTGATTTGCATTTGGGACTGGTATTGTTGAACTAGAGTGGATAATGCAGTGGTTTGCAGTTGGTACTTGCATTAATGAATAAGCATGAATTATTAAAACTGTGTTCATAGTGAAGCTTTTCCAGATTCAGGTGGGTCTGAAAGACTGGGAGTAGTGTGGTGTTCCTTTAACATCTCAGTACTGCTTGAAAAATACACTTTTTTAAACCCAGGACTGTGACCTAAAATATGGACTTAATGGAATGAGAGATTTCAGCTGACTTCTAAAATGAATGGGAAACACTGGAGAGAAATGAGTAGCTGTAATGAAGATGGAGTTCTTATACAATAATGCCCCATATTGATCTCTTGCAATTTGTAGTAAACAAAATTAATCTGAAACGAATCATGATCTGAACTTTCTGCTTTGAGTTCTGTATCTTTTCCTCTGTTTCTAACAGAACATGTCTTTCTTTTGCTGTCTATATCCTTCACCATTTCTTCATCTATTCATACATTCCTGGATTCTCCTTTGAGCAGAATTGTGGAAACAAGAAAATGAAAAAAACCCTCAACCAAACAAACAAAAAGCCCAAACAAGTAAAAAACAAAAAAAAAAATCCCCCAAAATAAACAACGCACATGCACTCAAAAATCCCCAACAAAAAATCCTAAAAGAAACAACCCCCCAAAAACACCAAACAAAAAGGAAAACAAACAAACAAAAAATCCCACAACTGCACAACTGTGTAGTCCTCTTATTTCTCTTTCATTTGTGCTGGGCATACTTGACTTGATTTTAGTGTATGTTCACAGCTGGAGCTCTAGTGACCGTTTGTGACACCAGCATTTGTGTAGGGCTTTAGTCCTGCAGCATTCCCCTTTGTCCTTGAGTAACATGGACCATTCTACTGCTACAGTGAAATTTGAATAGGGAATGAAGCAGACTTTGCTCATGGCCAGTGAATCCTGAGAAAATTTGCCTTCCTTATTCCAGGTGGCCAGTCAAACCAAAAAAGGTGATCATTTAGCCATGGAGTCTGGGAGTAAACTTTCTTCTATTTGACTGCTGTTGAGATGCCAAATTCTCATCCTTCAGCCTAGCTGCAGCTGGATATTTGGTTGTCACTGGGAGCCAAAGGTGGGCTGGCAGCTCTCCAAGTGGAAGCTCTATTCTGCCACGTGTATTTTAGGCAAATTCAGTCAAAAGTTTGCTATGTCTTTTACTTTGAACTTAAATGAGGAAGGAAGTTAGAGGGCTTTCTGGAAAAGCCTCTTCAAGAAGCTGGTCATAACTCAGCTTGTAACTCTTGAAGAGTTACAACTGGAGTACATTGATACTCTGTATGCAATTTAATTGTGATAATCTGTTATAACAACCTTTAGAATTGTGCGTTTTCTTTTTTTTTTCTTTGAAAGGTAATGTCCAAAAATCAGTTTCTCAGTCACTAGAAAAGAACAAAACAGACTTTCCAAGACAGAGAATATAATGAAAATAATGAAAATTGTCACACAATTATACATGGGGTACTATTGCAGTACAAACAACTCTGAAAAGTGGAAAACTCCTAAAGGTGAAGAAGAGCAGTCACACTTACACTTGTCAAACATCTCAGCTGTATGTGGTTGTAGGAAGTTTTTGAAAGCACAGGTGTTGCTGCGTCCAGTTGCAGGTTTGCAGTAACTGGCAACTGGCTTAACTGCTTACTTGCCATTAAAATTTATGCCTTTGTTGTTAATTCTAAATAGGATCAATAAGTTGTTTTGGTTTGTCAGACCAAGCACTGCTCTTAGCAGTGGTATTGATGAACTGCAGCTTTGTAAATGTCATGGGAGAGTGCTGCTGTCCAGACTCCTGACCCTCTGCTAATTTGCAGGTCAGTCCTGGGGAACAACCCACTGTCAGTTTTTCAAAAGAGACTGGTTTTTTTGTCTACCGTTCTATAGTTCCAAAAAATTGTATTTGTACTTGTCTAATGGATTTGTTAAATTGTCTCCTTTTCATGGATTTGTAATAGCAAATGGTCTCTAATACATTTTTAATTAGTTGATTAAAATTAAATGATTAATTAGAGATTATCTTCTGTGAAGCAGAAGAAATTATGATGGGAGTAATCAAACATTAATTACTGAAGATTTTACTGATCAGCTGTCTGCTGAACATGCTATACTGCAGGTGTGTGATAGGAAAAGTAAAACTTTTCCATTGCTTCAACTCCAAAACAGGTAAACTGTACCTCACCCTCTTGGAGGTGGAAAATGCTTTTTTAACCTATGTTTTTTTAGTTATATTGCTGTAAGGAGCATATTAACCTTTAATTGCCTTGCTTGTGTACTGCACATAATAGTTCAAGATATATTTAATATGGATCTGGCATTATAGCACTATAAAACCGAGTCATTTATAGAGACTGGTATTCTCTTTCATGGTGCAAGACTGGTGGCAAATCTCTTTTTATGACAGAGACAATACATTTTACTTTTAGGGTTACCACCTTGTTGATTCCCTTTGCTTTCACCTCAGCTTTCCTGTTTTGGTAGTTGGCTGTCAGTGCAGCTCTACATTGTTGGTTTTTAAAAATCATCTGAGGAAAGATAATGTGTTTTGCTTGTTTTGTACATGAGGAATCATAGAACACATACATTGGCAAAGTATTCAAGAAGTTAGCGTTTAAATTTAAAATATTAATATTTTCTTTATAAGCAAAAAATCACCTGCCATCCAGTAGGACAGCCACATGAAAAGCATTCAAGTATAAGCAGTCTGACTGTACTAGTGACAAATAATTTGAAGTGCTTTCTGAACTAAGAACTGTTGTTCTGGATAGCCAGAGAACTGAGCCATTCCCAGATGGACTTGGAAGCATCCAACCCAAATATGAGAAGGAGAGTTAGCTTCCAAAATAAATTATTAGGAGTAGACGTTTGTAGTAGACAAAGACAAATATGTTTTCCCTCTTCTGCTTTTATATCAACAGATGATGGAAGTTATTTAGTTTATACTGAAAATGTTGGAATGTGATAGTCAAGCAGAGTTGTCACACCTGTGTTATGCTTTCCTGGTTGTCTAGACATTCCAGCCTCCGTTCATTCCTGTGGATCTGAATCCATCACCTGTGCTTAATACTTATGTCTGTTGAAAAAAAGCAAATACTCCTCCAAATGGTGTGTCAAGAACATGCTCTTCTAACTTCAAACAGGCCTTTAATTCTCTTGGGTTATGTGAAGTATATTGGTGTCAAGATAGAAAGATTACTTTAAAGAAACCAGGTGTTCATTCTCTTGAGATTTTTTTAAATGACTTACCCATATATCTGCTGCTGTTTTCAGCTACATCAGCACAAGGAAGCATGTATTTTTGACTATGGTGCTGCGAGCTTTTCAAACACGTCATGAAAGATGCCATCCAATTTGCTGTAATGGTTGTACATTTGTGTGTCCTTCTTTGTCGCAATATGCCTTGCATTATCTAACTCAATTTCTGTCTCTTGAAAATGGATCTTATTCCATCTTCAAAAAGTTAAATTTATTCTTTGAGTTTGAGACACTGATACCACAGTTCACTCCTCTTTTCCTTACCTCAGTCATCTGTCAGCTTTCCAAAGCTTCAAAACCCTCAAGAGAGTACAATGCATGTCAAATGTGAGAAGAGTGCTGTCTCAGTAAGTTTGACCTGATCAGGAAAATTTTCTTCTTTTCTTCTCCTCCGTTTTCACCCGAAATGACTTCTTCAGGAAACATCCAATCTTTCTGTAACTCAGTGGATCAAAGTGCTGTATTGTTGTATCTTAATCACATATGAATGGCTCCAGAAGGGATCAGAGCTCTCTTTGTTCTTTAGAGGCTTCTAGGCCAAAACCAGTGCCAGCAGCCATAAAGGAAATATGTAGACCTCTGTTTGGTCATTCAGTGAACCATGTCACTCTAGGTTTGACCCCCACTTCTTTGCACTAGCTTCCTTCTGCAGGAAGGTGGCCTAGATCATGGCTGTAAAATATATTAATGCTAGCAACTGTAGGCAAAGGGATTATTTTTATCTTTCTTTTTGATGTCTCTTCTAATTTTTCTCCTTTCTGTTTCCTGCTTCTAAATGTTCTCAACTTTAAGCACAAACTAGGTTCAAAATGTTCCGGATTTGTCTGTATCAGACAGAGCATGGTCTGCATCACTGTGGTGTCACAGTGTCTTTCAAAGCGTAAGTGCCAAGTGTGTGCCAATATTGAAGTGTAAGACCATAAATGCTTGGGTTTTTTCCTGTAAAATGGGTTCTGTTGTGCTGGGTGTTTTGCAGATTGGTGCTGGTTATAGGTAGATGGACTGCTCTATTAAAAAAAAAAAATTACCTAGAGGTTTTACTTCTTTATAGCCCATCAAGATACTAGAAGAGCTTCACGAGACATAACAGTATTCCATAGGACTTTAACAAGACATTGTATATCTCCTTTTGCTTCAGCTGTGAACTTTTGTGCAGCCATTTTAATGATAATGTCACTTTATGTTTTTATATGATACAAGCTGACATGTTCTTGCCTGTAGACTAAGGTGTAGTTTATATCTAAAGTGCAATCTTGTACTTTTCTAACTGTTGTATCAAGCATGAATCAACTGCATAACTGATAATGAACATACTATGTCTGAATGTTTGTAGTGAAAGGAAGATAGAGAATGAGAAGTTGCACGTTATCCAGGGCATTTGTGCACAAACACAAGTGTTGTTATTTATTGGGTTATCTGTCTGTTACTGACATGCTTTAAAATGTCATCCAGTGAAGAAGGCAAACCAAACAACTTAGCTGATCAATCATATACTGTGGATACTGAAAAGCAAATAATTGAACTGTTCATGTTTGCCCTTTAGGTCAGAAAATTCATTGTGCAAAGTAAATGACAGTTCACAGAAATAAGGATTGGTTTATTTATGCCGCGTGAGTGTCCAGGCTATATTAGTAGAACAATATAACTTCAAATGTAGTTTCATTGGCTTTTTCTGTTCATATACTCTATCCATAAAAACACACAAGGCTAAAAGGGAAAAAACTTTGTGTTTTATCTAAGTTCTGGTAAAATTCAGAATAGTCAGATGTGTTCACTTTTAATTAAAATTGGAGTATACAAATCCAACTAGAAGCATTATGGTCTTGCATGTGTTTTGTATAAAATGAGCAGATTCGCTCTCTCCCTTCCCACAAGAACATCTGAAGATCTAATCAGACCACTGGCCAGTATATTTTTTAATAGGATCCAGTTGTACTTGTTTGTCTGCATTTGTCTTTAATCTAAACCCATGTGATTGAATTTATACCTTTTTACAGATAGATCCTGTTAACACATTTTAACTCTTGTCAAGGAAACAAAGGAAACATTTTTTGTTTTCTGTGACAAATGTCACTGTTTCATCTTGATTTTTCTAAACATTGTCCACTCTTCAGTATACTCTTCTTCAAACGTAGTCAAGTCCTTTTGCAGATTTGTGCTTTCTAGCTGGCAAACATCAAACTGATTCACTACCAGCTGGACTGGAATTTTTTTAATATGAAATCATTTCTGCTGTGATGTATTAGACATCTTTAGAAGCAGGATGTTTTATTGCTTGTAAGTCCTATAAAGCCATTTTATATGGATGATCTCTTCTCACCTCCCTCTACTTACCCTCTCCAATTCCTGCTGCACTGCCTGTGGTCTGACTGACATGATGATGACACTGTCCTTTCTATTAATCTGTCTACAACTGGTCTTATAAAACAGTGTGGCTGGTGGCACTCTTCACTGCATGTTAAGGAAACTGCTGTACAATGTGCAAATACTTACTTATTTGAAGTCTTGAGAATTTGATCCGTCTCCAAAACAGTTTTGCAGTAGGCAACATAGCATCTTTTCCAGCTTTTCTGGAGCAGTGTATAAAACACTTTGTAATATTAATTTTTTTTAAAAAAAATGTTGTTAATGCTTCATCTTGTAAGGAGGTAATTTCTTTTGTGAGAGGACAGTTGGAAATGTTGCCTTATTAATATTTCAGATTCTAGCTCTTTACTAAGTAGACCTTTTTTGTTATAAGTCACTAAAGCATCTGAATTATTAGCAACCTACTGTTAGTACACTGATTCTCTATAAAACAGTTGAACCATTTTTGAGTTACAGAAGCAAACATAAACCATTAGTTTGCAATATCTAGTCTTTTCAGTAAAACTGACATGGTCTATCTGTTTTTATAGAGCTGTAGTAAACATTGAAATCTAAAATAGTATTGAAGAGCATAATTTTAGCTTTGGATGTTTTTTAATATGTATATTTAAATCCATTACCTCCTTGCAGTTGTTTCTTTTTCTTTGAAATCTGGACCACTGTAAAGCTGAAAACTGTGTCTATGAGCTGGAGATTGAAGAATATTCGGTAACCTGTTGCTAGTTATCCCCTTCTCATGCCACTCACTGAATAAAAGGCATAAAAGGATAGTAATACTAAATCTGACTCGAAGTGCCAAGAACAAAGCTATGATATAGCACTACTTTCAGACTATAGAAAAATCACAACTTAGATTTATTTTTGGTGCTTATGGTTGAAAGATTTCTATTTGTTGTTTTATTGCCTTTGTAATACTTTGGAGCTGAACAGGCTGTGGTAATATAACAGTAGACCCTATACTACACATTTTGGGATAGAAATATTTTTAGAATAGAAAGTTTAATCGTATTAAACCTTTCAATTACTGCCTCACAAATGGCTATTTGTTCTTGATGGGTTTCTCGACCCTCGACCTCATAAAATACTGAACTCATACGGCAATCTATGCTTTATAATGCCAGATTTTTTCCCATTTTCAGTTTATGCAATTAACTTGTATCAAGTTTAAAAATAATGCTTTAAAAGAATCAATTTCATGGTGAATGCATCTAGTCAAACAACTCATTTAAACAACATCTTACTCGTGTGTAGCAGACCGTTTTACAAGTAACTGAGGGTTTTACAAGCCTGTGTTTCAGACAGGATAATTGGTTGTTTCTCATATGTGAGCTTGGAACTTGAACTTGTTAACTTCAATATAGAGAACCTTTCCTGGCTTGGTAAGGAGTATTTAGTTAAGGTCTTTTTAGGTATAGACATATATAATAGTTCATTATCAAGAAGTGGTAAAATGGTACAAATTTTGAGTATGTTCTGTAAAAGCTAGTGGTTATAACCTTTTAGTTTGTCACTAATGGTCAGCAAACTTAGCCTATGGTGATTTCTAATGTACAGTAAACTCAATTAGCAATTGAAAATGTGCAGATTTCTGACTTATGTTGAGCACCAGAACTCAGAATTTAAAGAGGTGATTTTACCTCTATTAGACCACAATTTTGAATAGATAGGTTACTCACTAAGGTGAGTGGAGAATGCTTAGAAAAATCTGTTGCATAAAGATATTTTAGTCAACTGATATTAATCTTCTCATCCTCATCAGAAGTTAGTGTCAGCTATATATTTGCTGTATTTGATTCCCTTTTCAATGCAGTGCTTATCCCAGGTGTAACATTAGGGCCTGTTGGTAAAACTGCGAGTCACATCCAAAGGTAGAGGGAAGGGGCTGTCTGTCAGCTTGCAAAAGCCAGGTTTCCCTTTCTGCTGGAATCACTTGACAAGTATCTGCTTTTGTTTTTCGTTGATACAGTCATGATAATTGGGGCACTACTAGGGCATAGCGCCTGGCTCCAGGTGCTTTTGTTTAGAAATAATCTGGCTTTTCAATGATTTTAAAGGTACTCCACAGTTGGAGCGTACAAAGGAAAGCCTTATACTACAAAACCTGTTTTAAGCTTCTTCAGTATTATTTTTGGTAGCTCTCCTTTAAGGAGACCATGAGTTTTACAAATGCTGTCAGTCAGAGTTTGGCCATTCATTGGAGAGATGAGAGGGACATTTTAAAAGGGCATGTGGTGATAGGACAGGGGGAATGGCTTTCAAGTAAAAGAGAACAGGTTTAGATCAGGTATGGAGAAGAAATTCTTTACTGTGGGGGTGGTAAACATTTGAACAGGTTTCCCAGAGAAGCTGTGGATGTCCCATCCCCAGAAGTGTTCAAGCTAGGTGGGATGGGGCTTTGAGCAACCTGGTCTACTGGAAGGTGTCTCAGCCCCATGGCAGTGGGGTTGGAATAGGATGATCTTTAAGGTTCCTTCCAACCCAAGCCATTTTATGGTACTTTAGGGCTGGTTTGGGGTTTTTTTTATGTTGTCTTGGTTTGAAATACAGGTGTCTAGTAAGGAAGGCAGGAGCCTCCGTTGGAATGGAAAATGTAATCATCTTCCCTCCAAATTATTNGGAGCTGCAGTGCAGCTAAGACCTAGAGCAGTGGCAAGGGAACAGCGGAGGCAGGGTAATGGCAGTGGGCTTCAAGCAGGGCAGGGAAAAGTGGGCTCAGGATCCCAGGGTTTTCCCCTGAGGCACCCAAGCAGATGGTGAAAAGTCCCTCTTTTAGTGAGGTGGGGTGTTAATTAGGTCCCAGTGCAAACAGCTGCTCCAGCAAGCAGAGCTCCACTCACAGTAGAAGGAAGGCAGCAGAAGGCAGAACCCTGCAGTGGTGATGCATTCTCCCCACAGCAACCGCGGCTTCTCTCCCCTCCAAATGCCAAGAGAACAAGAGCCCTAGGGGCTCCACTCAACCCCTTTTTCCCAGTCCAAATCTCGCGGCATCTCGGCCCTACGTGAGAAAACTCCAGGTAAAAGAGAGTAGCCAGCTGGACCCCTCCCCCAAGCTGTGGCCAGGTCTTTTGTCTCTCTTAAGTATCGTTATTATCTCCTAGCAACACGTATAGGGAAAATTCCTTAAGAGGAAAAACAAAAGGAGAACTCCTAAAACCCCAACATACGTGAAGGTTGATATCCTTCCTGAGATATTGGTCTCTCTGTCTTCTTTCTTTATGCAACTGTACTAGTTTGAAAACAAACCAGTGGGAGATCGCAAGTCAGAATTATGATTTAATAGGAAAATTAAAATAAATGCAGTAGTACAAGAATACTGACGGAGTCAGGATACAACCTGACACCCTGTTAGTTGGGTGGTGGTAGCAGTCCAGATGAAGAGGTTCTGTTGAAGCAGTGATCCTGTAGAAGGGTCTGGTCTTCACCTGACAGTCCAGTGGTAGCTCTTGTCCTCTGGGAACCCAGTAGGCAAGGGCTGCTTGTGCTGTTCCAAACCCCAGATTATATCCAGGTGGGAATGCTTGGTCCCCGCCCCCGTGCTGGGCAGAGCATCTCACAATGGGCTGATGTAATTCTGTGAGTCATGGGGTGGGTCCTTGATAGCCCATTAACAGAGCTAGCCCTCGGAGGGAGTTATCAGGGGTGAGTCATGGTAGGAGATAACAAACACCACCCCACCTGCTTTAACAGCTTGTGGAGATGATAATGGAATACTTGCTTTTGGTTACATCTTACATTGTAACCTAGGACAGCAACTCTTGGTCAACTGCCTATTATTTAGTCTCTTTCCTTGGAGTGTTGCTGAGTACAATGTGGGGAAGTGCTATCTTGGTGCAGGAAGAGAAAAATATTCTTTATTCATTTTTTTATCCCTTCCCATGGAATATGTTTACTAAAAGACTTTTCAGAAAGGTAGAATTCCATGCTGCAGCCTGCAGTAATGGAATGAATAACACCGGCACTTAAAAAAACAGAGAAATTCTAGCCCATTACCTTTAAGTTCAAGAGTCAGGAGAACAATACACCTCTTCAGCATCCCTTGCATTCACCCGTCTTCTCCAAATCCATCTGGTCATCAGTGTCTTTTCCAGCACCACTGCTGCAAATCTCTGCATTAGTTTGTTAATATTACTTTCCATTTACTTGGTTTAAAACATCCTCTCTTGCTGTAAAGTGCTCACTTTTTTCCCGTATCTATGAACGCTCATGCATTTCCTATCATTTTAGAGTTAGTGGAAGATTTGTTTTGCACGTGTATGGTCTCCTGTGTACAGGACTGCGTCTGAACTGAGCTGTGTAATTTTCCTCTTGGTGTCCTTGTGCTTTATGAAGAAATCTGAAGGCAGTAAGGTAGCCTTACTCAAGCCTTACTCTCCCTGGTCAGAGAGCATGAAGAGGTTCTGCCTTAATTCTAGGTGGAGAATTAAAAAATATCAATAAATAGATGAGTCTGGAGCTTTCTGGAATAGTAGTTTTAAGTGGTGGCATGCTGTGAGTTTCGAAGACTTAATCTTTCCAGAGGCATGGACCTAGAAAACCTGAAGTACAAATCTGCATCCTCTAACCACAGGGCACGAAGAAATCCTCAGAAACAGGTCCCACAGAAGGTCCTGGTGCTGAAGAAGCTGAGAGGGTCACAGAGCCTGTGTCATTCTGGCAGCCAGGAACTGAACCTGGCAGAGGCACGCACGGTCTCTGGGAACATTTTTTCCTTAACAAGTATTTTATGTTAACTTTTTAAAAATGGCTTTATCACACAGTTTCTGCTTTTAAACAAAGAAATGTTTAATTGCTGTTAGTTCTGGTCTTCCATTGACTGTTAAGCAGACTTTGTATAACAAGTAATTCTCCCACTGGCAAAGGACCTGAAGGGAGGTTGGAGCCGTCCTACACTTACACACTGTGCTCTGTACCTGGTAAGGAACAAGTGAAATAGGCTCAACCACTGTCTATCTCTGCTTGTGGGAGCACACACCTCACAGAACCGCAGCTGCTGCTGAGTGGCTTTGCTTTTGTGTTCACACTGACTGTTAACTTGGAAGAGTGTCAGCAGTGTGAATGTGGGGAGCCAACCACAAAGCCCTTAGAAATCCTGTTCTTTGCTGCTGATACAAGGGTACATGTCCATACAGTGTTTCGGTGCTTTGCAGATGTGGGCGCAGTATACAGATGTTATTTATTCAAGTGCTAGATTTATGTACATGTTCAGGCAAACACAGATGAATCTTACACATGCACTTCTCCAGAAAATACCGTTTAACTGTTATCTGAGCAGAAAACATGCTCTTTGCAGAAAGGTTGCGATAAATAAAGATTGATCATTGGACTTCTCATTACTGTAAAGATTATTTTGAAGAATGTCAAATAACATCCCAGGTAAACTTTTTTGGGTTGGAGAGGGTAAAATCTCAGCACTTGTATACTTGTGTCTCAGGTTTTGTTACTAGTTCAAACCACAATCTGTAGTTAAAACTAGCATATTTTGCAGCTGAAATCAGCATACTCTGTCGGTAGTTTTATATTCTGAAGTAAATCAGGACTACCTGCATTCTATTTTTTAAAAAAGTATGCTACAAAAACTCTGTAAACCTGTGAAAGATGTTTCCTAAAGGTCTTGAGTGTCAAGTCTCTACTAGTTATTTATATTCCTTAAGCTATCTAACTGAAGTGATAAGAAAAACAAACCTGAATGAGAGACAGTAGAGAGATGAGAGTGGTGGTATAGTAAAATCTTTCAGTAGGTTTTCTGTAAGATTATCTTTGGATGTTCCATTCTATATTTTTTGTTAACACATTATGGCAATGATAGTAATTTAAACAAATTATCCTAAGTTTAAATTGATCTTTTATTCAATCAGTCATTTTTGGTGTAGCTTAAGAATATACTTGGATGTGCTAAAAATATACTAAAATAGAAAATTGTCCTCATATGCAGTAAATTGGCATTTTTGTGTCTTTGCTTTATGTAGAGGAAAAAAGATATGTGAATTTTAGATGTCCTCCAAACAGCTAGCTTTAACCAGGGCTAATTTTCAGTATTACTCTTCAGGATTTTATATTCTAACACTTTACCTGTAAATGTGTAACTGTCAGACAGTAGGTGTGACAACCCAAAGTACTTGATAAAACAGTGGGTAAGAGAGAAAGAAAAAGGAGCAGTACCTTAAAGTGATGTCTGCTTTTCATTTCTGAGTAATTCTTTGAAGTAAAATAAGAATTAAAGCTGCATTAAAGAAAAATGTTTTACTATGCTTTCATTGCATGCATTTTTGTACAGTACCTTCTTCTCTGTTCTTGTTTCCCTTGTCACTCGAGATGCTGTTTCACTCACTCTAGGATTGGATTATTGTGAGTCCTTGTTTTTCCAGTTATGTGATTATATGAACCTTCATCTGGTTTTCTCTGTATAGGTATGCTGCTGCTCTTCTTGTGCTATTTCTATTTCTTCCAGTAAGAAAAACCCATGCTTATATGAAGGGAATACCCATGGTGAATAATACATGGAAGGCAAAGTATAGATGGATGTTTTTGGCAGCTACACATGATTTACTATTTCTTTTGTATAAAATAACAGAATCTAACCAAAACAATCTAATGCACTGTAGTACACTGTTGTGTGGTAAAGAGTTGTGCAAAGAGTTGATGGATCCTAGTAGCTTCTCAAAGCCTGTCTTTGCTTCCATCCACATACAGATCTCAGTGATACTTCTACAACCTCTTCCATTTTCTGTCCTCACTCTCATCCATCTTATTTGTCCAGATCTATTGTAACATGACTCTATCTATCAGTAAAAAAACCCCCAACTTACCCGTTTCAAAAACCTTCTAGCTCTCTAGCTCACTCCTGCTTCTCTTGTCTCATGCTTGCATTTGCTAATACTCTGTGCTCTCTGGAATGGTGTGGCTATGCTGATTCTTCAGGCATCCTATTTCTTAATTTTGAATAGTTAGTTGTCTTCTTTAAAATACATTTCTTTCAGCTGTCACTTGCAATCTGAAAAGTGGTGTGACTTGTGGCCACTGGAGTTAACAAGGATGGAAAAGTGCACAAAGCACTGTGTACATTACTTTAAGTGACTGTATTCCTCTTTGTGAAAACTTAGAAGCCAAAAATACAATCCGACTCTCTTACAAAGCTAAGTATGAAGCTCAGTTGGACGTGTTTCAAGTAGTCTTTTATAAAAGGTGAAATCTAAAAAAAAAAAAAATTGAAAGCTGTACAACCTAGAAATACCAATTTGTAAAGCATTCACCACTACTTGTGAGATGTACTAAAAGGCCTCTGATGATTTCGTAATCTTGTCTAGAGAAATCTGCTATCACATAGAAATGCTGAAGAAGACAGACTTGTTTTTTCTTTTGATTTTACTTCAGCAGGTTGTATTTTAAAGTTAAAAAAGGGGCAGCTCAATTACATAAATCTGATTATCTTAATATGTATTTAATGGAGTCACTGCAAATTTTTAACATTGTACATACAGACTTTGGATTCCTTGGCACAGTAAAGTCAGTGAGCAGTAAAATATGTATCCTCAAAGAGCTAGAATATAAAAGCATTTCTGTGGCTGATAGTGTTGTTGGACCTCAGCTGGCTTTCCTGGGAGTAGCCCTGTGCATAGGTTGCTCCAGACCACAGCACATCACCTTCCCTTCTCAGCAGCTGAGGCACCTTCATTCCCCTCCCTGTTGTATAAGAGATATTGCGTATGGAATCAATAAATATGAGGTACAGGTGCCTTAGGAGGAGCGCGTATGGTGCATAGGTGCATTACATGGATCCCTCTAGACAAGGATGAGATCACTGTTAAGGAGAAGCATATGAGCAGGCATATGTGAAGTATCTTTTCAGGAGAAGTGAACTGTCTCTGTAGGATGAATAAATATTACAAAACTTTGGCTGGTAGATGTGCATGTTACAGCAGCTGCTCTGGTCAGATAGGAGGTCCTTTTTAGCAAAGTGGGCTGTCAGATAACGATCTTTCTCGCAAATTTTTCAGGAAAAGCATGAGCCTGTTAACTCCTGTATGACAGTGGATTGAACTAGTTGATTTAAGATTAAGTGGCTATCAGTCCACTCCACGCAGTCTTATAAATCATTGTACTCAGAAAAGAACCAGCAGAAAAGCACATGTAGCAGCTCAAGAGGCTGTGCAGTTTGCAGTCCAGCACACCAACATAAACTGCAGTATGTTGCAGTGGGGTCTCTGCAACTTTCCCTGGCAGACAGCTTTGACCCGTAGAAAGAATCAGGAACATTATTCTTGATAGATATTCATTGATGTTTTATTTTCCTCACAGCCTCATGGCTGGGCCTAGCACAGACAGACTGCTACAGAGACTGCCTGCACAGACTGCTCACAAAAGACTTCCCCAGAATCATGTGAACACCCGCCTAAGTACAGGATTCTCTGGGCGGACTTACATTTGAAAAGACCAATGAGGAACAGGATTTAGGCACAATAGAATTAGGGAGCCTAGAAACACTGTGTAACCCAACCATGCTTCCACTCCCAAGGCCCATCCCCCCACGGGAGAACCTCCACAGGAGTGGATTTCAATTTACTTTTTAGCATCAGTGGTGATTTAAGCAATGAGTTCTACTCTATGGTTAGTAGGTCAACATTTGTGGTTTCTATTTAATTTGCCAGAATTTCCTTTCTTTTGTTTTCTCTTTTCTTCTTTTAGACATGACTTCTTTTACCTCTAGTACCATCCTTTTCCTTACTGCAACTGTTGAAAGCTTTTTTGTTTATTTTAAAGTCTTCTGTAGCAGTATAAATATACTCCGGGCCTCTAATTATGGTATTTTTTTCTGAGGCACCTGCAAGCATTTTACCCTTTTAGCTGCACAGTTAATTTTCTTTAAGTTCCTAATTTTATGTAGTTTCCCTTTTTAAAACTTAATGCTATGTGAAGAACTCTTGGCTTTTTCTATTCTCCAAATATATTGAATTTGCACAAGAATTGTTATAGGCACCTTGTCTATTGTTCCTTGAGCCAACAAGCAAAATTCCCTCTCTCTCCTGCATCTTCTAAATGGTTGCTCTAAAAAGCAGATTTTTATGATGTCTGAAAAGATATTATCAGCATCACAGTTCAGTGAACTTTCACAGTGTGAATATGGAATACCCCAGTCTCCCATTCTTACTTGGTTTTTTGTCCATGTAGATTTGGAATGGATGAATGAACCATGTCTTATGGTTAATACATGGATTCAGCAAATTAGATGATTTTAGTTTAATTCATACCTTCATCANAACAGGATTTAGGCACAATAGAATTAGGGAGCCTAGAAACACTGTGTAACCCAACCATGCTTCCACTCCCAAGGCCCATCCCCCCACGGGAGAACCTCCACAGGAGTGGATTTCAATTTACTTTTTAGCATCAGTGGTGATTTAAGCAATGAGTTCTACTCTATGGTTAGTAGGTCAACATTTGTGGTTTCTATTTAATTTGCCAGAATTTCCTTTCTTTTGTTTTCTCTTTTCTTCTTTTAGACATGACTTCTTTTACCTCTAGTACCATCCTTTTCCTTACTGCAACTGTTGAAAGCTTTTTTGTTTATTTTAAAGTCTTCTGTAGCAGTATAAATATACTCCGGGCCTCTAATTATGGTATTTTTTTCTGAGGCACCTGCAAGCATTTTACCCTTTTAGCTGCACAGTTAATTTTCTTTAAGTTCCTAATTTTATGTAGTTTCCCTTTTTAAAACTTAATGCTATGTGAAGAACTCTTGGCTTTTTCTATTCTCCAAATATATTGAATTTGCACAAGAATTGTTATAGGCACCTTGTCTATTGTTCCTTGAGCCAACAAGCAAAATTCCCTCTCTCTCCTGCATCTTCTAAATGGTTGCTCTAAAAAGCAGATTTTTATGATGTCTGAAAAGATATTATCAGCATCACAGTTCAGTGAACTTTCACAGTGTGAATATGGAATACCCCAGTCTCCCATTCTTACTTGGTTTTTTGTCCATGTAGATTTGGAATGGATGAATGAACCATGTCTTATGGTTAATACATGGATTCAGCAAATTAGATGATTTTAGTTTAATTCATACCTTCATCAGTCATCCTTTTGCAGTAATACTTGGTAAACCTGTAAAAGTCTTTCAAAAATTTAGACTAGTGGAGACACTGACAAGACCAGGCAGCCTTTGATTGGATATAATGTACATGTTTTGTTACAATTTTTTTGTCCCAGTGAAATTGTTCAGTAAAACAGCAATGAATGAAAAAATATTTTATTCATTAAGTTCTCCCTTTACCAGCCTGGTAATGTAATGACTATCTGAATTTTGTATTTGTTTACAACAGATTAGTCACAGTGGGCTGGAAGCTTTTCTGTGTTGATGAAATTCGGTAGTATAATTTTGAATTTGAATGAAAAATAATGCTTTCAATCAGATTTTTTTTTTCATGTTGAATAATAGAGATTACTCTTTTCATATATTATAATATCTAAGTTTTCCTGTAGATCTTATGTTCACATGTGTGGTGAACTGACTAGATGATGAGGTTCAGTGATAGAACATAGGAAAGCTTTCAGCAGGACTTGGTTACTCAGCTTACGTATATCAATTTAGTAACATCAGTTCCACACTGCTGTGATAATTTACACCAGCTGAGGTTCTGGGCACTGATCCTTTTTATTGTGTCTTGACTTCTCTAGCACGTAGGTTAAGCAACATTTGATAACCATATGTTTAGTGTATTGTGCCAGTAGAATAGGACTTAGAAGGTGGAGTGTGGGAAGGGTGGGAATTGCAAACATGTATTGTTAGATTTTATTGACTTCAAAATGTGGCGTAAATACAATGTCAGGTTCTCTATAAAACAAGGCCCGCATGTGGGGTCAAGACATACAGTGAGATCTTGTAAAAATTAGTAAAGAAATCTTAAAATTAGGTTTAATTGGTTGTATTTTCTTCTAAGATTGTATCTCAAAAATTTAGCAATGTCAAAGTAAACTCTTAAAAATGCAAAGCCAGTATGTAAATGCACATCTAATGCGTCAGACTTCTGAAGCATGTTTGAGTCTTTATAGTTCACTTGAGCATCCACGAACAGGCAGAAAGCTTCTCACTGTTTATGCAGAGGGGAAGACAGAAGAGCTTCTCTTAGGAACTCATCCCTTTGTGCTAGTGTAATTGAAAGGAGCTGTAAAATAGTAACTGCTGATTATGCAAGAGCTACCTAGGTGTGTGGGTATTCAGAGAATTGCAGCTTTATTTGGATACTTAGGTGATCAGTGTACATCCTCTTAGGAAATCTGCAGGGAATGAGTGTGGATGATGGTCAGTGGGGCAGAAAACAACTAGAAAAAGAAATGTGGATGGAGAGCTGAAAGCATTCCAGTGGAAAATTCAACTGTATGAAAAGAGTTGGGCATTGGATTGTGTCAGTCTTTTCATGTTTCATGTGTTGCATGTAAAAAATGGTTCTTTTTTCAAGTCTAAAAAAAGTACTTGCTTTTAGAAGAGAATGACTTCTTCTGAGTTAAAGGGAGGAAAAGTTATGGTAAATTGGAAAATATTTGTGACTGCAAACTTCTTTCTGGACGTTTCAAAGTTCAGAGAGCCCGCTTGCAAAATCTTGAGGTTTAGCAAACTCCATTGTGGTGTGAAGTTTAAATGAGAAAATATAGTAATACACCACAAAGTATCCCTTGGGTTGTGGAAAATCTACTTCTGGTTTAGTTAGTTATTATTTGTAAGCCAATTAGTGTTATTTTTTTAGATTTGTATTAGACACGAGTCATCCAGCAAATCTTTTTTTTCTCTGCAGAAGGTATGAATGAAATAGCTGTTACTTGTGTGAATATAAGCTTTCTTGCCAGTATCAAACCATCACATTTAAGAAACAACTGCCTAACAAATGCTTTCATTTCAGCATTCATCTAGGACCTATTAATGCAGATACTCTGAACTGTTCCTTAGTGTGGAAAATTATGACAGCACATCTCTGATTTAGTAACATTTTGATTACACAGCTAGAAACAGAAAAAAATTACATTTTAATCAACTTCGGGCATCCAAATAATTTATCTGCAAAATTTATTTCACTAACCTAGTTGATGCTGTTGGCATTTGCAGTCACTGAAATATAGCTTAAAGGCATTCTGTTTTTTCTGGCTAGAGGCTACCTTGGTAGCTTGTGTTGTATTTGCCCACAAATGCACAAGACTCAGTGCTAGTCTGCTTAGTGCCATCATTTCCTTGAGCATGTGTTTCTACTTTCAAACCCAAGTGCTGTCCTTACAATGTAATGACCTTCCTTCATGTGGCAGAGCCCTGATTCAAGAGGCTGTGTAAAGAAGATTGCAGACTGACTTCAGTGAGCTCCAGGGTCTGATGGCAATAGTCTTCCAGTAGAGGGGGTGTGGTGGACATCCTCTGGGTTGTGGGTCTGAAACATCTCAAATTGCTCAGCCATATTTGTCAGCTTAACACTAGCGGGCAGCTCTATCTGCTAGCTGCACTGACACCTTGCTTTGTTATCCTTCTGAGCAGCTTTTGCTTCCTCCACTTATGTGACAATCAAGCAGGCTGTTGTTGAAACAGGCAATAGAACTTCCTTACCCTTCTTCTCCAATACTGTGATCAGTGCTATTAACTCAGTATTTTAAAGGGGGTAAATTCAAGCTGCTGGACATTGCAATACATCTCTTATAGAGATCAGTATCTTGGTTTTTATCACATATAATCGTGCTAACGTATCAGATACTGATGCGGCACTGAGATAAGAATGCTAAAAAATAGGTATGTTGATATTAAAATACTGGTTTGTTGAAGTCCCATTTATTTCAACTTGTGTAATTCCTAAAATTTGTGCGAGGGAAAGTGAATGTCAAGTACCACACTTCATTTTCAAATGTTATTGATACAATTCCACTTTGATGGAAAGAGATTTAAAATTTTTCACGGTGTTGTTTCTGGGTAAGCAGAAGTTCTCATCTCAAAACCACCTTTTTTCCCCTGATATTTGTTACTAAACATTCTGGTTGAAATTCCTTTCTGAAAAATAAGAAAGCCTTCCAGACACATGATCATGGCTGAATTATGAGTGACTTGAGTTGATACAACTCAACTTGGTTTCTTCTATTAGAATACATTAATAGATAAACAGAACTCTTGTTTATCTATCAGTAGACAGTGTAAGAGCTACATAGAGATGTTACAGTTTGTATGGACTTTGAAAGCCTTTTTATTTTCCTTCCTCTTTTTTATTCCTTCTGCACATGGAGCCTTACACAGTGTGGGTCCAGTTGCCTGCCTAGGGCCTCTACTGCCTACCATGTTATGAGTAACTGTTCCTGTAATTGTGCTGCATATTTATGGCACAGTCTGTGATGAAAGAAAATTAAGAGTATTTGGCAATAATTACAACAAACAAGAATGTGCAAACTAAGTCAGGACTAAGTATTTCTGTTATATATGGACAGCAGCAAGAACTGAGGGATATTGTTTTGGATGTAAAAACTAAATGTCCCTGGATGTGTTTTTAAAAAGACTGGATATGGCACTTGATGCCATGATCTAGTTGAGGTGTTAGGGCGTGGGTTGGACTCGATGATCTTGAAGGTCTCTTCCAACCCAGACATTCTGTGAATTCTGTAAATGTCTATTAGACAAGTCAAATGTGAGTAGACTTTTGGATCAAGTACCTTCAAAGACTAAAATTTTAATGAAAACAGTAAACTGTGGACCAGTATAACCTGCAGGCTACTGTTCTCTTCTAAGAGACATGAGAAACATGTTTTGATATTGTACTTTCTATTTTGAAAAGTGATTGGAGTATACTACTAAATTAAAATCTTTCCTTTCTCAGTCTTTCTGGGTCTGTATTTGTTCCTTGACAGTTGTTGCAATGTCAGTAATGATTGGTGTTTCCAAGAAACTGCATCATGTCTCATGTATAATACTTATTACTATCCTCCTAACATTAGTGTGTTAGTCTTTTATGTTTAATTTTAGAAAAACTAAGTAATTTTGGAGGAATTTTTATTTTTATAGTATTTTTTTTGGTTACTAAGAGATGCTATATTGTAGCTCATGTTTGACTGGAATGTTTAGGATCTGTACATTTTTTATGTTTAATTTGTGAAGTTAGAGTAGCATAGTAACAAATTCTACATCTTAAGTGTTTACCAATAAGAGTATAATGAAACATACATTTTTAAACATTAAAATACAAATGCAACCTAGAACTTCTTGCTTATTTTTGCTGTTTTGGATATGTTTTTGAGCACATGTTTCATGTGCTTTGCTTTTTGCCTCAAGTCAGTACAATTCTTCCTCGGACCTCCCATGCTGTTAAATGTATGGGTAGAATGGTAGCTTCCAAGCAGGTCACTCACCCCTAAAGAAAACACTTTCAGGTCATGTCATATAACCTGTATTATCAGAGCAGCTGTGGGTAAGATTCTAAAAATGAATATCCTGATTTTTTTACACGTTTTTGTTTGGTTTTGTTTTTTAGATGTGAGACAGAGAGTTGTCATAATATAATACATTGGTCTCCTTTTTTTTTTTTCTCTTAATAGATAAAAAAATATTTTGAACTTGAGCCACTTGCACGTGGAAAGCGCTGGATTCTTAAACCCTGCTCCTTGGATGATATGGAGGCAGTAAAAGACAGCTTCTCCCTTCTAATAAACTTGCTAGAAGAGAGAGACTTCGAACCTTCAAGAATGTGAAAGCCAAGAGAAAGAAGTGGTTCCCACACATCACTGTACCTGCTCACTCTGTCACAGCGTAATTGTGGTGTGGTATCAAGGCTGAGCTGTGATATGTTGTTCATACAGAGTTAATGCAGAATGTCCTTTCGTTAAAATAAATATTCTGTGAATCAGGTACACAACTATTTCCAGTAAAGTTGTCTACACTACTGAAGTAGGAAGTTCCTCTTTGTTTACCACTATTTCTGCACACTGCATGTTGCTTTCTTGCATTGCAATCATCCTTGGTAGAAAATTTTACACGCACAAAAATAACATAGTCTGTAAAAGGGGAATTCCATGTGTTACCTTGGATTTTAAAAAATAACTAATGTTTAAAGAATTTGTGAGTCTAATTTAGCTTGTTTATTGACCTCACATTATGGAAAAGCTCAGCCACTGAGAACCTTAAAGGCACCTAAAAGGCAAGCAGTTTCATGTTAATGCAAGGGTTATTCCTGAGGTTTTGCTAAGTGAAAACACAGTTGACAAGTTAGTTGAGTTCTCTTCTAAAGTCACTGCATAACCGTGCCAGAGGCAGTATGATATTTTGCTGGAAGTTTACTGAAAAGTAAATTAATAAACAGATGTGCACAGATAACAGTACTTGGGGGAAATAGCTTACATAAACAGGTGATCTAAGTAAAAAAGTTTTTAGAAGTATATGAAAGATTTTAGAAATATACAGAAGTTGGAAATTTTCATTGAAAGTAGTTTTCCATAAGAAAAGCAGGGCAAATATCTGTTAGTTCATCTGTGGAAGCTTTATTACTAGTTAGAAGTGTAAGTGATTTTAAAGAAGGATTGCTTCCTTTATCACTTATTCATAGACTACTGTTATTGTAACATTACCAAGGCATCTATCCCATAATTAAGGGTCTTCCAGTGTTTGTACTACAAGCTTCTCTTTTCAAGGGGATTATATCTTGTTCTTTCAAACTTCCTCTGGGCTAAGTGTTACTTAGAAGTCAAAAAAGTGGTCATTGGAAACAACATTTGTGATACATTTAGAAAAAGTTGATTTGGATTGAGTAACACAGTCCACATTTCCTCTTTCCATGTTTTCCCTAGTGTAGATTTGCAGTATTTTGGCTACCTTTTGTTGATTTTTAAAAACCTTGTAAACTGATTTTGTCCATTAAAGAAACGTGCCCGGTCACTGGTTCACCAAGTCAGTGACAGCAGGGTATGTGCAGATCAGTCACTGGACTGGTGATGCCTTGAATGCTGTGCCTTGCGCATTCAGCTACCCTTGTGCATGAGTGTCTGCAAACACAAACTCGAGTGAGGTGTCGTTAGTTCTTCACTGACTCTGCTTCTGTCTTGAAACACACAATGCCTTGTTGTTGGGGCTTTGAGCAACATATCTTTCCACTCTGAGCATTTATCTTCTGTTTGAAGTTTATTGTAGTTTCTCACTAGTTTATTTGGGGATAAGAAAATAGCAAATATCAGCTTTTAAAGGCTCATAAAAGCCATTTCTCTATTACTTGTAATTTTACTCTTCGTTAAACAAAATGTTTAACATAGGTATTTTAGTTTATTTTTCAATTTCTATTAATTTCTTGCATTGCTCCCACTGTTTTAACTGCTTCCTATTATCAGAAAGAAGCTGGGAAAACTGGTAAACTCCTTGTTTCATTTTGAGATGGAATAGGCAGGAAGCCTGAAGGGCATGTGCTTGCTTTGTTTTATATTCTCCTTCCTGTGAGGTCAATCGTCTCACTCCTAATACTTTTGGAAACAACCAAGAACTGGAATTGTTCATTTTAAAGCACAGAGGAGCCCTGCTTTGATTCAGTTCTCTCAGCACACTTTAGTCAGGCCCCAGCTGCCCATCAGTTTCTCTTGTGGGGGCTAAGGAGGTTCCTTTCCCTGGATTTAAGGAGGAACTGGATCTAATTTATCTTTCCAAACTCTCTCTTTGCTGACATGAGCTTAAAGTCTAGAGAGTCCCTAAATTTCCAAAAGGTCCTCAAATTTCTGTCCTATTTAGGGACAATGAAAATTGAGTGGTGAGGAGGAGTAGGAGAATTATTTCCCAGAGAAGGGAGGCAGTTTGGGGAGACAAAATGAGGGATTCCAAGCTTTTACTGCTTTTTCATTGGTCATTAGTTAGAAGATGTGAAATAACGTTTTTTACTGTTTTTCCCCTGCTTTCTTTTAGTTATGGACCAAAAGGTACAGGAAATGAAAATAAGCCCAACTGTATTGCATTCTTGAAACTGTACTTATTTCTACCATCAGTGAGCTTGTCTGGTCCAAAAACTTTAGCGGCTTCAAGTTACATTTTGGTCATGATCTCCCGGCTATGCACTGTTTGAAGGTGCCACATGACTAACATGGGAAGGCCCAAGAAGTCCATGATAATGTGGTTTTGGAGTATGCCAGTGGCCACTTAGACTAGGACCTTCATTGGTTTTTCTTTAGGCAAACTGAACTGCACAGAAGCAGTGGTTTTAATTTTCAGAATTATTTTGGGTATGCTTTTTCTTACTAATGCAGTGATCATTCCTCATCACAGGTTGAAACAATACCTCATAACTGCTGAAGGCTAAGACCAATACTTTACTTTGAATGTAGTACTTCTGTGGTTTTGTGTTGTAGATGGACTTAATGGATGTGTACCTTTTTAATGTCTATAAACAACTTCACCTTTTTATGAGGGGATAAAAATGCTCGTAGCAGCACATGTCACACTTTCTTGTCTATAGTGTTGTTGAATGCTCTGGCAGTGGTAGAATATGTAAACACCGTGTAGTTTTCATTCAAATAACCAATCTCAATTGCTTTGGGTTTTGTTTGTTTGTTTATTTTAATCTTTTCACATGTGTTTGTCATTTAGGTGGAATAAACTTGGGCACTAGGCTCTACTTTCCATGCAAGTTCATTAAGGAGTGAACATTGTCTTTTTAAAAAAAGATATTGTGCTTTAATGTTCTTTAGCCATCTGTTAAATTACTTTGTGTGTGTATGTGTGTGTGCCCACACTGGGCTTCTTCTCAGACCTGTGGCTGTCTGCAGTGTCTCAGCCATCAGAATGAAAACATTATCAATCAGTATCCAACAACAGCTGGTTTTGACAACTTTCTGTCTGCTGCCTAATGCTTTACAACTCATCAGTAAGGCTTCTTTGTCTACCCGCTCTGAGCTGGTAATCTTAACTACTTCATGTTGTGTCCTGTACTTGTACTTCTAGCATTTGTATGGCTAAAAAGTTATGTCTTAGTGGGTTTTGATACTCCTTCTTGCTGTATAATGCTCCATGTGTATCTTAGCTTGCCTATTCAAATGCGCTATACAAAAATCTGTGATGTATTATTTCGTTTAACTTCTTGCATTTCATTATATTTATAGAAGTTGCAGATTTTTGTACCGTATTACTTAATACAGTTGCCTTTTTGTAATGGCAATTAATTTATATTACGAAAGTTTGTATCTTTACTGTAGTCAAAAGTATTAGTTAACTGCCATATTATCTTTATACTAAAAATACAGTCTATACGCAGAAGTTGGCCCAATCAAGTGGTCAACTGCTGACATGGGGAACTTGTACTGTTTGTGATTTATACATGATTTCCACTACCAAAAAAAAAAAAAAAGAAAAAAAAGAAAATAAACACTGTGTAGAATTGAGTTGATAAGTTTTTGATTCTTGAGTAAGTAGCCAGTTTGGGAGCATGGCATCCATCTTGATTTGGATTCTTCAAGATAAATTATCTACTCATAAGTGAAAACAAATACTACTGTATAATCATTGGTACATCATACATAGTTGCACATTCATGTACATACATATGAAATAGAAACTTCCAAAAATTGGCTGATTTATTTTCACAGCAAGATGTTGTTACTCTGGAAATATATCTGAAAGATACTGCAAGTTTACTGGTGAAATGGAGATTGAAATAATCCCTACACAATTATTCCATAATATTAAACTGAAGGACATGTTTATGTTACTGGAAATTCTTTTAAAATAAATGACGTGGCAAAGTACATATGCAAAATAAAAGCTACGGAAGCTGAGCAAGGAATATATTCTGGGAGATTCAGAAGCTTGGTGAAACAACTCAATGTTATTCTATCAAACACTGAGTAGGAGGTGCTCTCACAATGCAAGTTGTAAGAGCTGATAGAAGAACACCATGCTGAACCAGACTGGAGTTGCTGATGCAGCTACTGAGGTATGCTTTTTTCATGTCACTAGTTTTAAATCTGCCTCTTAACCAAGACTAGGAATGAAAGATTTGTAAACTGAGAATTCTTTTTAATTCTTTTGTTTCATACAAATAGGAACTGAAAACCAGCTAATCATGCCTCATTTGATAGCTCTTAAAAGAACTTTCATTAGCTCATTAGCCCTTTGACCTAATAGTTTAAACAAATAAAAACATCTGTTTGTGTCAGCTGTAGGGTTAGTCATCCAGGGCCCAGGTTAACATGAGGATAAGAGGGAGTCCCATATCCTACATAAAACCAAAAACCATGCCTTTTTCAGCATCTGTAGTTGAAAAGGACACCTGAAATCAAGTAGGGCTGTACTGAATTAGATGAAGAAACTGGAAAAGATCATTACCCTTCTCAATCCTCTGCCCTCATGAGTATTGACTAATTTCATTGTGCGGGTTCGACTGAAGATGAAGTTTAAACAGTTCTGAGACATTTATTCTTAATTCTAGCTGCTTTTATCACAGCTATATTTAGAGAAGCCAGAGTAGGCTCTATATATTGCTTGTTCATTCACCAAACTTCATAGGAAAATGTAATATGTGGTATTCTGATGGGTTTTAATGGGATATATTCAGGACAGCCTTGCTTGTGGAGGATATGTTTGTGCATCAAACATGTTCAGCACTTCCATTTATAATGTCTTAAATATACCTTAATTTTTTAATCACTGAATCTCTCTAGGAAAAGCAGATATTCAAATGTCAGTATTGGTACTAACAGTAGTCTATGCTACTCAAGTTACCTGTGGCAATAACCTGGGGGAGAACAAAAGTATTCTAATCTTGTCAGGTTTACAGTAAACCCAACGGAAGTAATCAGCAAAAGGCCCACTACTGGTTTGAATGATTACAGCAAGGAGACACTCTTTGCCTAAAAATAGTCTGAGTCACATAATATTCTGAGTTGGAAGGAGCCCACAAGGATCCTCAAGTCCAACTCCTGGCCCTGCACAGCCCCATCCCTAAGAAGGGTACCATGTGCCTGAGAGCATTGTCAAGCACTTGTTGAGCTGTGTCAGGCTTGGTGCTGGGACCACTCCCCTGGGGAGCTGTTCCAGTGCCCAACCACCCTCTGGGGGAAGAACCTTTTCCTGATATCCAAGCTAAACCTCCCTTGACACAGCTTCAGGCCATTCCCTTGGGTCCTGTCACTGGTCACAGAGAAGTGCCTGCTCCTCCTCTTCCCCTCACAAGGAAGTGTTGACCGCAATGAAATCTCCCCTCAGTCTCCTGTTCTCCAGGCTGGTTTTGGTAAAGACCATATTTGTACTGAAAAGCTGTTGTATAGTTAATTTCTAAGCACAGAAA
The DNA here is from genome assembly GCA_013397175.1 of Platysteira castanea. Taxonomy (NCBI): domain Eukaryota; kingdom Metazoa; phylum Chordata; class Aves; order Passeriformes; genus Platysteira; species Platysteira castanea. The sequence continues at coordinate 276,724 of VYXC01009201.1, forward strand.
CATTTCCTCATACATGAAAAATTATACATATATTTGAAAACCTGCCCATTTATGAAGAAGCAAGAGGCATGAATTGTACCTAAAACTGACAACAAATAAAACCAGCCACCACAGTACTACTTTTTTTCACCTGTCACCTTGCAACAGTGAAATGCTGTTGTTCATTTGTATTACTATGGCATGTAACTAAAATTTATTGCATTTCAGTGTGCACAAGAAAGGATTTGCACATAATAAGTAAAAGAAGACAAAAAATCCTTTTGTGGTTTGGCAACTTTCATGTATGAAGACCTGCTAGCTTTCTAAGGAAGCATTGAACATTGAAGTACAGGAGCCTTATATTTTAACTTTGTTATAAAACACTGTCAGCTGAAATGCTAAATCATGGAAATCTCAAACAAAAGGTCTGGTGCTGTTCAAATGCATAGTCCCACAGATGGTATGCAGGAGAGAGGAAATCATTGCATGCGAATGTTGCAAAACCAAAAGAAGTTTAATGGCCAATCACACAGCAAAGTATTTGATGTTTTCACAATATGATAGTCTTGGATTAGGACGGTTGGTAGATATTTCAGGATCAAAAGGGCATTTTGTAAAAAAAAGTGTTAAAAGTCTAATTTTATAGTAGGTTACATTTTGGCTTGTCAATTTCAACATAGTCCCTTTAAAGCAAAAATTCCTGCTGTGCATTAAAAGTTGGCACTGTAAAAACCTCTTCTATAGAAATGAATCTGTTTTGTGTTCAGTTAACATACACTAAAATAGCATTTTCTGTCTTGTATCCCTTTCTCAGTTATTTGAAAGCATGTATCCTAGCGTTTCCTCAGAGAAATTTATACCCAAATTGCAGTATTATTGTAACTTTCAAAGACCCCATTTCTGCCAGTATCAAGTTTTAATCCTTGTGGAAACAAATACCTGTTTGCAAAACTGAGTCAAAATTATTTTATTCTAGCATTCTTGTGTATGGTGTTTTTGTAGGATGTAGACATTCAAGATGTGAATCAGATTGATTATTTAAAATTAGCACTGATTAGCTGCAATATCTGGTAAACTTCTTTTTGTTTAACAGTGGAATAAAAAATGCAATCATCATTTTCTCAATATTTATCTTGCTGCAGAGAAGAAATTAGCACTCATTTTCAGTAATATGAATTATAACAGCATTAGTCCAGTTTTAATAAATTGCTTTGTTTGCCATCTAGATAGTTGTAATCCTTTCTGGTTTACACATGGATGTCAGAATTGAAAGACTTCCTTCAAATATTTGAAACTAAGGTTGATTTTAAAAAACGCTAGTTACCTTGTCTAAAATATTTTTACATGATTTGCGAGAGTGTGATTGATGCAGGAAAGTTCACTTTTGCCTTTAAGATATAGAGCATGACCTTTTGGTTACAGTACATACAGTACTGCAAGTCTGTGAAAGTCATCACATATACTAAAGGTATTGAGACCATTTACCTCACATTCCTTCCTATTAGCCTCCACAATTAACATGATCCACAGCTGAAAAAATAATTCTGGTTGTCAGTGATAAATGGGGTGAAATCGTCAATCACTGAAGTTGACAGTATTATTTTAAAAAGATATTGCAAACAAATGTTTACCCAAAGATAGCAGTATGTTGCAGAGGCTTTTTTCCTCAGAGTCCTCTCATTTCATTCACATGGCAAGCTGACTTTAGTGCTCACTCAGACTAAAGAGATCTTCTTTTCTTTTCCTTTTTTTTTTTTTCCCCCTGGAGCATTAAGAGTACCAAACACCCATGCACCAAAGTCTTTAACAGAAGCATTCCTGGTAACTCTCTGAGATCTGAGACAGAACTTCAGCTCTTTGTTTATTTGTTTTCTTTTGTTGGTATGATGTGCAGACCTGAGATTTCGGCTCAGGCCTGTCTCCACTGAGAGGTGCCAGCAATATAGGATTCTGCTATAATGGGCTATATAAACATCTTGCCTATTTTTAGCACTCACTTTTGATCTCCGGAGAATTTTAATACCAAGGTCAAATATGGTGGTTTCATATGTAGATGTATTGGTGACATAGACATTAAAGAAAACGCATACAGTGTAGATTAAAAATACCTTGTTTTCTAGGTTCTCAATACTGAGGACAAATCTTCCATAAAACTGCTGTGGGATGATGGATCTTGTTCTGTCTGCTTATTTCTGAATCTGAGAGATTTAGAAGGCATTTTTGCTTTTAGGTTTTGGTTCAAAACAAACAGAAACTGGGGTTTTTTTTCAAGTTTGGTACTTTATAGTACTTGGATACCAGTGATTAGGTTGTTCTCAAGCACTTCATCTGTGAGAACCATTTCACATCTAACTTGATTAAGGCCTGAGGAGGTGTTCACTACAAGTCAGTGTTTCCAGTGACTGGATCCTTTTAATTTCTGCCTATATATAACATTTTAAAACCCCTTGATGTTCACACCTGTTTGAACATCTCTCTCCCGTGTCATACAAGTGTGTCCTTGGAGCAGTTGTTAATGCAGGTCTGGAATTCCCCTGGCACCCAGGGACCAGTTCATTCACAGTTGTCTCCAGATGAGACACAGTGTTGTGTTCTTTCTCCATCAGAGTATGCATGAAGGCCCATTTTCTCATCATCTTTTGGGTTTCCATATCTGGTTATTTTGGTGGGAACTCTGGTTCATGCAATAATTGATCTTTAATGGTGGGTTTATCTTTTATCAAAGCAGAGACTCTTACAGGAGGATAGTTCTGAGACTCTTTTATGATCAAAATTACAGGTTACAATGCAAATAACTAGAAAATGTAACTGTTAGCAGATGGCTTTGAGTATAACTAAAAGCCAAGATCAACAGTGCCTTGCTCCAGCTGACTATGCTGAAAGTTGATTCTCATTTACTAATGTCAGAATCAAACCAGAAAAAGTTGCCAAAAATAGATAGTCTGGTTCAGCATGAGGAGTGCAGAAGGTGAGCCCAGTGAGATGCAGGCCATCATTCTGAATGGCACTGAGACCTCTGGCACTGAGGCCTCCTCAGGGATGGCCATCTGCCTGAGCCTGTGTCCTATGAGCCATAAGAGATTTGTTTGCCGCAGAGCTGAGGGGAGACACGAGTTTGAGGAGGCCTCAATAGCGGCTCTGCCTCACCAGGTGATGCCATCCCATGTCCTCCTCCAGAGCCAGGTGCTGGTGACCCTCAGTCACTGCTGCGGCTGAGCTCCCGCTTGCCAGCGATGCCTCTACCACGGGAACCCCGCCCGGCTTGTCAGGAACAGTGTGGAGTTTACAACCCCGCACCAGCCATGCCTGGCTCACTGATACAAGCACTTTTCAAGGCGACAAAAGAAATACTGAAATGGAGAAATCACTGCTGGTGGCATGCCTTCACACCTGTCATGCTGTGTTACAGTCTCAGTCTTTGATTATTGGTCCCATAAAGGTGTCGTTTTCTTCATGTTATTAAAGCAATTACAGTTATTATACTTAATTTGTCCTTTCCGAAGGGAGCAAGAATAAATGAGAGAGAATTTGCATACAAATTGAGCCTGATGTGGGGGGAAATTGCAGCAGGTGGTGAGGCTGTGAGGAGATGTTATACAGGAGCATGGCCAGAGCTGCCCTCCTCCACAGCCCTTTGCTGATGACCCTTTGAGGAATGTCTCACAACTGTCTGGTGGATTCATTTGAGTGAAGGACAGTTTGGCTCACTGTCATCCTGGGCAGATCAAAGCCTGTGCCTTGGCCGGCTGCACGGACAGAAGAGGCATGTGAAAGGCCTCCCCTCCCCCGGGCCAGTCCTTTTCCCTGGCACTGCTCGACCCTCCCCACCATTTCTCTCAGGGACATGCCCCATTCCCATGCATCCTGTCACAGGCTACCATGAATCACTACCATAAATAACAAAGATGCTAATTTTTGGACTGCAACTCTATGAACTTCTTCAGAAAGCATTTTCTGCTGTAATCTGTTCCATCAGAAGCCTGTTTTTTCCTTCATCTACATCTGTTACTCAGTACTAATCCTCATATTACGCCCTCTCAAGCATTCCCCTTGCATACAAGATTCTCAAAAGCAAACACTTTCAGATATGTTTCTGCATTCGTAGCGAAAACAAACAAAATAACAAATAAACCTAGATGTCAGGATGTTCAAATAACATACAATGTGTTTTTATTTAATGTGAAGAGATACAAGAAAAAAGACATGTTGACCTCTCTCCAGTAAATTTTCTCAAGAACATTGCAAAATACATGTAAACTCCCTTGGCCTATTCAACCTTTCCAGATGCATCACTCTCCTGGGTAGTTAGACAGATGTAGAGTCAAGTGGGAGTGCAGATAAGCATGTTGGATACCACGACTGTACTGAAATATGTAGACCTCCATATGGTAAGGTAAATGCCATCATTTTTTCCCCCATTTTAAAGTTCCCTATGAGGAAACTTTATCCCTATCTGTGGTTACAGAACAAAGGAAAAATCTTGTCTACATGCGTTTTATAAAATATCTCTTTCATGTAATCATTTATGGGCTGTGATAGCTGGAATACATAAAATGTTTCAATATTTGTTTCTCCTTCAGAATTGCTTGGATTTTTCTTCACCTGTCAAAAAGACTTGCTTCTATTGAGCAGTCTCTGCTCTGCATGTCTCTATTCTGTGGTTAAGGCTACAGTATATCAGATTCAGTTTCTTGAACTAAAAGTTACAGAAAATTCAGAGAGAAAAATATTACCAAAGCAACTCTATTATAAAGAGTCCTGTAGGAAAGATCCTTGTGTATGCTCAAAATGCACTCAGAGAAAATGTGTTGAAAAACAATACAAAATATTACATCTGATGTTTCAGAGGATGTAAACATGAGATTCTGTTACCGGAACTACTTTAATGTCAGATATACATACCTATAATTAACTTTATTTTGAAATTTTCTCATCTATCCTCATTTCTCTGTCTGTCTTTGTAACACACCTTTCCAAACAGCACATGGTCTGGTTTTGATGCCCAGTAAATTCCCTGTCCTCCTGCAGTTATCCCAAATGTCAAAATTAGGTCATGACTGGCCCACATTCATGCTAAAGCAGTTTATCAACCCTTTTATGGGGACTTACAGCTCCCTATGGTGCTGATAGTCTCACAGACCATTGGGATTATACCTTTTCCCCTCCATTTGTGAATTCTCCGCATATCTGCAACATATACACAGCATGAAATGAGTTTCCAGTGGATGAAAAGTCTTCAATTAATGAAAAGACAAAACAAAACTATTTGGAGCAAGATAGCATTTCCTTAGCAGAGAGTGAGTGCAAGGTGAATTTGGCAAAACCTGACTAGAAGGGATGATGAGTATCACCTTCCCTCACATAGGACAAATGTAGTTCAGAAACAGAGGCTTACTTTCTTGATCCATCACCTTCAAAACCACCCCCTAATCTTTGGTCATGGTATCATGGATGTGGGTCTTGAGGATCAGGTAGAAGAGGCAAATTTTTTCTCTCTGACTGGCCAGATCACTCTGCTTGCCTTTTTTCCCCAGGACAGGCAGGTTTGCTTTATTTTTTTCCATCTCAAGGCCATTGTGCAGTTCTCTGAATAGGTAGGTCTGGTGCCTGCCCAGAAACCAGCTGGTTTCGGAACACTGGTCCTCACCTTACAAATTCAGCTAAAAGCGTAGAAACTGGGTAAGCTTTTATTCATTTGCTGCTTCATTTCTTGATCTTCAAGATCCTGAAAAAGGCCCCAACATCCAGAGGATGTGATACCGCCTTCTTGTACAGCCATAGTTACTGTGAGGCCTGGGAATGCCTTGAGCAGTGACTTGGCTGCAGACAACATCCTCTCTGTGAAGGTGGTATCTGTGGCACAGTTCAGCACAAAACAGCACAACTTAGCTTCCTTAACAACATGGCACAATGCCAGTGGCTCTCCTCAGACCACTGCCAGACAACATCTCAAAATCATTCTGGGAAATATTTTCTTAATTGACTTTATCTCAGATCCCTCTCCCCCTTTCAAGCAATTGAAATCTTGCTGAGAGAAAGGGTAGTTTTTAGAATTTGACATACAACTCGGTGTGGAGAGTATTAAAGATGTAGTGCTGTCTTTCAAGGATGCCAGTTTTGTCTGGAGCCTTCCACAGAATCTCCATTGTCTGTTTGATATGAGCTGAGACCCATTGTGCTGCTGACATTCAGACCATCATCACATGAACAGTTGTTTACAGGTGTAGGCAGTAGTTTTAAGCATGCATATTTTCAGACAGCAACTGCAGCATGACCTACAGCTATCTTGCAATCCAGACAGAACAGCAGTTAAAACAGATGAAGTTGTGTCAATATTTCCCCATTTTTATCTAGGTTTCGTGGAGTGCCTTTGAATGTCTGTCTGGGCAGTACTCGATGTTAGCTCTCTAGGGAAGATGTTTTGTCTGATATAATGATCTATTTCTACTGATTCTCTTTCTCACATCAATATTTAATCAGTGCCATAATTTTGTGTTGTCAGAACATCCTGACTTAGCACCATTATTCTACTATAGCTCTGTCTCCTTTGTTATTCAAATAGCTTTACATGCCCACACCATTAAGCCTCACTCCATTCTTTACAAAATTGAGGACTTTTTTTCTTCCATTTGGCAGAGAGGGAGATCAAATGCAGAATGATTATGACCTAAAGATCATCTGAACTCTGAAGCAGTGCTGGTGCTTGAGCATAGGCTCTCACTGCAGTGCTTTCCCTATGCAACTAAGTCCTCCCACAGATGAGACCAGCAAAGCAAGTTTGTATTCCTTTCATGTTAAGCTTCCCAAGGCACTTTTCGCTTTGGTAACTCAATGAAATTTGTCTGGTAACAAGGGGCTTGATTTCACTAGTCACAACTAGCATGCAGTCCTCTTGTACCTTGCAAACAGTTATGACTCTCTTCTGCAGCTGTTCTGCAGGGGGGACAAGGTTGTGTCCCCAGTGTAGCTTGGGTTTTAGTTTTGTCAGAGTAGTTCAGGATAAAAACTGTGTTTTGCATTGCAGTACTACAGTTTTAGGTAGGCAATGTGTACAATGGTGTAATTTCACCTGGTATAGGCATGATATACTTAGATCTTGGGTCACATTAAGAAGATGATTGAATGATGGTTTTTGTGAAAGACTAGTTTTAAGGACTCTTCCATCTAAACATTTCATAGATTTATCTTTTTATGTGGTCGTTATAAGAAAAAATCTGTTGGATGTAGTTAATTTCTTCCAGTTGTAGCTAGGCCTGCACAAGTATCTCTTCAACTATGTGAAGTCAAACCCAGTTAGCCATAAAGAAAGGATATCTGTTCAGAGTCTGCTGCCTGTTTCAAACCCTCACTGTTGGATTGACCAGCAGTCCATATTGGTATTTAAATGTGTTATTTGTTTTTTGCTATAATTCAAATCAATTAGTTTCTAATTTTGCGACAAAGTTCAGACTGATTCTATTTCAACTGAATTGTGCCATGTGGCTACTTCAGCCTCAACTATTTTGACCTATGTTAAATAATTTATAGTTTTATTGGAAAAATAGGGAAAGAAATGAAAAATTTTCTTTAAGTGGAAGTTATTTGTGAATAAGTAACATCTTTTTCAAATGATAATATACTTGTAAATTAGAAGTGCCATGATATTACATCTCTTCTGAAGATGATATATCCATCTGCACAATTATCCCTGACTCACCAGAGCTGAATGGCAATTGAACACTGTTCAACAGTGAGTCACTAGTGCCACTTCTTGCAACTCTTACTTGGTTTTTCGATAAGTCTGTTTCTACCTACTGCTCTTCATGATCTGGAAGGACTGCAGGCAGCAGTATTGCAGCAGATGCTTGTTTTAGGTACCTGTGGAGAGAGTATATGCCTTGTTTCTTTCTGGTTTCCCTCTGGAGTTGTTTTCTCTATACTACTTCATACAAAATTAAGTTCTGTCCATCTTATTTTCACTAGTGCTTTTCAGTGAAATGGTTTGGGATGACTAATACCCAGGTGAACCTGCAGTCTCCATCTGGTTTCTTTGGTGTGAGTTTATGAGGAGAAGTTTACTTCTGCCCTTGCTCATCATCTTCAGCCCCTGGTGTTAGCACCAGTGTCACAGCCTCAGTTTCCACTATAGCAATGTAGAGCAGCAGCAGCACTGGGAACCAGAAGTTCCCACTGACCTGTGTATCCCTTTCTCAGAAAAAAAACCAGTCTAAATAATCTACCACACTCTGAACTGGTATAAACTTTCATCTCACTTCACAGTTTTCAAGATAAAATGAACTGGTTACCTGCTTAATTTTAGCTTTCTTGTAAATCTTCTAACAGTCATCAGTCTTCTACAGCTTGCACACGCCACAATCAGCAAGCGCAGTAACAGAGTCTCACCAAAATTAGATAGAATCACCAGATTCTAAACATGTGGCACAATTTTTGTGCTGTATCATTTCAAATTTGTGATGTTATCTTTTCAATTAAGAGGTTGCTGTTTCTTTTGTTCATGGAGACAAAAGGAAAAAAGCAAACACATCACAGGCAGTCCCTGATTTGCAGTATTGAAATGGATGAAATAGATGAAACGTTTCACTATCTTGACTGTATCACTGCACTCAAGCTGGATAAATTAAGAGTCCTCTGACCCTAAATAATAGTATATGAAATGCCTTCTTCAATTATATTGAATATGAACCAACTCTATTTTTAAGAGTTGTATCTCGTATGTCTGTATTCAGTCCTATTTCTTCCCCCACTTCCTCCCACTGCCTTTCCTTGTTAATTCATTTAAACAGGGTTTCTTTCTGCTTAATTTGCATTCAAATGGCTGTCAGGGGAATTTATGGAAATAATATAAGTGCTTTTATCACTGTGTATTTAGTCACATGTGCTAATTTTCAAAAGATGAACTTGTCTAGCGTCTTAGCAAAAGAAAGAGTAAGAGTCAAGCACCAGCCTTTACATGGCTAAAAGCTGTGAAGTCCCAGACCAGCATCCCAATTAATGATTTTCTGGCTCAGCTGATATATCTTTGTCTGTTGTTTCAGATGGCCCGTCTTATCCATTTCCTGGCAGATATTTTCTGCTTCTTCTTCCTCCTTTGCAAAGGAGGTAACAAAAACTACCCAGCTCTAGATCCAGCGCACATTGGAATATCTTTCTTCTTTGTCTTTAGCAGTGAAGCACAGGTTTACTGAGTTTTGGAAATTTCACCTTTGTGTGTTGTTTCTTTTCCTTAATTGGTGTTAGAGTAATAGTGGGGCACATCTCCCTCTCACTCTTAGCAGCACCTCTGCTCTGCAAAGGCCACCGTGAAACACCAGTGGGTACCTGTGTGGATTGATTCTCTGAAAGCTGAGTCTGCCCCTTCCTTTTCTCAAAGTTGCAAGCAGCAGATTCCTCAACCCTCAGTGTATTTGGTAACATCTTCAGCAAATTCACAGCTAAGACAAACTTAGTGTTGACCAAACCTGACATCAATGGCTTATCAAATTGAACATATATTTATAGCATAGGCAATATAAGATACTTTTTGGTCTAGCTCATTTAAGACCCAAGTAACTTCACTTGTTCTTTTTGGCCCTTGATGGCAAATACTTCCCCCCCCCCCACCCCGGTTTCTTGAAAACTGGAGTAACTAGTACAGAAAAATACTTCCATCAAGCATGTAAGTTGCTCATGAAAGTAGTTGGTGACAGATGTATGGTAGCTTTTCAGACAAAATGGTAGAAATTTATATTTTAGATCTACCATTAAGCTGTCTCGGTGGCAGATTATCCACTTTACTTATATATATCTTCTAGAAGAAAGGGAGAAATCGTGTAAACATGAAAATTACATATTTCAAGTCTTTCAATCTAGTGAGTTTTAGATAATTTTTGTTACTCTGCCCTTCTTATTTGAAAAGTATATAATTTATATAACACCAGAAAAAGAGTCCCCATTCATTATATGAGTGCGAGTTAATGATTTAATTATGAAATTCCTGAAATGGTGGTGGGTCAAAGGGGGAGTCACAGAAGTTTTCAAATCTGTAGCTCAAGAAAAGCAATGTCACATCCAAGTATATTTAGTGAATGATAATGCAAACCACAGACAAACACAGAGGAGAGGAGAGGAGAGGAGAAAATAAATTCCCTGGCTCAAGACGGGAATGTATTGAATGCTTAGAGCCAGAGAAACAATAATTTAGAGGGGAGTATTTCCCTGGATTCTGCAGTACTAATAAATCATTGCTGGTCATGCAATTTTTAGTGGTCCCAACAATGATTACATTTTGCATACACTGGTCACACTTGGAGCCTACGTACTGTCCTTTGTTCTGCTCTCAGCATTTCTAATGCTTCAGGTGCTCTCAGGTGCTGAGGAACAACATTTTTGTATAAAAAGGAAGAGGTGTGAGTCTGTCTGTATGCACACACACACACATATACATATGCCACACCTCAGGTCCAAGGAAAATATTAGTTATGACACAAGTTTTTTCAGAGTTGCCATTAGGGATTATTAAAATATTTTGTAAAATAGGTTGAAATCTTAAAATTTAAATTAAATTCTATTTCTGAGTGTATTTTCCTTGTAGAGAGGGAAAGAAGGAACAAAACCTGCCGGTCTGTCTCAGATGGTGTGAGTATGATTGCTCTGTGTTCAAAAAAGACTTAAAATTCTTTGAAGAAAGGCAGTTACTAAGGGGGAGGTATCAGACTTTCAATCTATCAGACTTGCAGTATGCGATATCTTCAACTGAAGGAATCTTGACTCCTTGGGGTGTGAATGCAGGTATGGAATGTGCTGTAGTAAACTGGGGGAACAGAGTCTGGAGGTGGGTGCTGAGCCATAAACAGCAGAAAGCCTGCAAAGTGATGGAGGAAGGAATGAGTATAGCTCATTCATTTTTTTCCCAGGGAAAGGGTATTTATGTATCTTCCAAGCCACTGGGAGAGCATTCACTAATGCATGTATGAAAGTTTGTAAGGATTTTTGGGTCTGAAAACCATTCTTCCAGAAAGGACAAAAAGTCAAAATACCCAATGCCTATCAGGTCAAGAATAACAGAAATTACCCAAGATTAATTGGTGTGAAGTTTTAAAAAGATCCCTATGAACATCTGTGAAGGACACAGAGTACTTTCTGGAAGGCAGGGTTGTTCCTCCATCCCTGTGGAGCTGGTGGAAGGACAGCCCAGAGACTGCAGATGAAAATCCTGGCACCAAGCAGTAAGAGCCTGCTGAGAGGAACAATGAACCAGCAGCCAAACCCCGGGAGTGATGGAGAAAACCTTCTGCAGACTGCAGAAGACTCTGCCAGGTGTGCTGCTGCTAGGGAAGCCACTGGGTTGACTGGACCAAAGCCTGGAGGCAAGGTTTGATCTCTGTTTGAAAATCCACCAAAATAAAATGTCAAGACAAATCTATTGCGAAGCTGTGGCTTGCTTAGGTGTCACAGTATTGAAGAACTATTACTGATTGAAGCATTAGCAGAGCAAATCACAAATCAAAGCTGGGATTTAAGTTTGTCTTTTAAGCAACTCATTAATGTGAGCTGGCTGAGTGACCTAGAGTTTCTTCAAGGCTGAAGACATGAAGCAACAGAAAGAGCAGCAGAGCTACTGACAGTGGAAAACAAAAGATGGGGATACTAACAGTGCAGGACAGTGTCTATTTCCAAGCTGAACTGGCTAGGTGCAAGTCTATAAAAACCTGGGAAGGGGACAGGAAGTGACGTTTCAAGTTAAAAATGCATGAGTGTAGAGCAATTTCTGTGCCTTTGAGTCCAGCCTCTGGGTTTCTGCAATACAGATAAAATTGGACTGAAGATTACACCAGCCCACAGCCATGCTGTTTGTACCACTCCCCTGGCGATGTGCAGCAGCAACCAGGTACTACACTAGGATCCAAATTTGTTACAAATGCCAGCCCAATGTGTTTAGTTGAAAAAAACTAAAAAGAATTGCTTAGATGAAGCTTAAAATGCTTTTCTTCTTATAAGAAAACCTCAGCTAGACACCGACTAATAAAGCCAAGTGGAAGATATAACCTATTTGGGCATCTCAGTGTTAACTTTCTCCCTTGACAACACCCATTTCAGAAATATTGAACTATTTACTGTCTCTGAAACATCTGGACTTTCTACTTGTTTCATAAGTCTCTAGCAAAAAATACCCGCACATCATCCATCAATCCACAGCCACATTCTTTTCTCACCCTATCATGATTAGATTCTTTGGGAGGTTTTAGGGTTTTTTTTCTGATGCTTTTCTCCCAGTTATTCTTGGACATCCCTGTATTATTAATGGGCTCGATGCATGCTCACTTTGAGCCATCAGAAATTAAACTAGTGGGCTTTAGTAGTTGTTATATATTAGCTGGAGAAATGGAGACTTTCGGGGACCTGGCCTCTTTTCTTAGCCACAACTGTCCCATTCTGGCAAAACTGAGACAGACCTCAATCACTGTTTGGAGAAAGTCCACCTCCTGTTAAGATGTGAGCAGCAGTGGTGCAGTGTTTCGTCCAAGATCATTTTTTTGGTAGGAACAGCCAGGTCAGTAGCATTATTGCTAGGACTGTCCTACTCTAACAGAATGGAAACACCTGAACACTTTCTCTAAAGAAGCAGAGAGGTGCATCCTCCACACTAAACTGTTACTTAGTGGAACAAGAGCTGTGTGGCCTCTGCGGGAGTCCCTCTGAAAGAACTGTGCCAGTAGTGTAAGCAGTCAGTGCTTACTGGACCTATGCCTGTTGTGGTATGAAAGAGTAGTTGCATATCCTATTGTGGAAGTGCCATTTTCCTTCCACTTTATAAGTCCTTGGTGGGGAATCTGCTCCATCCACATGGGCTGGCACTGGGGGAAGGTTTCTGGCAGAAAGAGGAGGACAGCCTGCCATCAGTGACTTTAAGAAGAGGCCGAGCCCCCCTGGCCAGCACATGTTCCCCCACAGTTTACACTGCTGAGTGCTTTGCCTTTCTCCTTCTTGTTTGCACCAGTGTCCTTTTTCCACATTGCTTTTCAGCCAGATAAGTCCCTTGACCCAACTCAGCGTGCAATTGCGTGTGTGCAATCAGTGCAAGACACTTGTAAAATTAGTTAGCTGTAAAACTGCTGAGCTGAGACCAGCAGGGAAGTCAGGAATCTGGCCCGAGCCCATCTGGGGCTGCCACGGCAGAGTTCCTCATCCATGAGCAGCTCTCCGAGGCAGCCAGTTTGCTGCCAGGTAATGAGAGGAGCCAGCTGATAGCAGAGCCTTGTGTGGGGATTGTTTCATCTGTCAGGCTGCCAGGGGATACACAACAATTGCAATCTCCACTGCTCCTCCCTGCCACGAAGATTAGGGGAGTTAGTCATGTGGAGCTGTGAGACTGATAGCAGAGATGATAACAACGCACAAACATTGGACTGGTGTAAATATTAAGGAGAGAAAGGATGGTTCAAGGATGTGTGTAATTAAGAATAATGGCTTAAAGAAAAAACATCTTTTTATATATGTTGCTATTTTTATATGACCTCTGTCTGGAACTCAGAAAATAAAACTGAGGAGGAATCACAGTCTTCTCAAGCAATATTACAAAGTGAGACCTTGCTCTTGAAAATAAATCAGTATGTCAGACTTAAATTTATTAATTTAATTTGTCTGAATACCAGATTAATCAAGAAAAAACAGTTCAAAGAGCAGGCCTTGCTTTCTGATCAGCCCGTGAAATAGCCCTGTAGTGGGAAATTCACACATGTTTTTTAGAGTCAAAAAGCCTAAAAACCGTGCTGTGATCATCAGATAATTCATCCACTATCAGTAATAATCTTGTTAATAAAAGTGGCATGAAACAGAGTATGCCTGAGAAAAGGAGTGAAGAAAGTATGTAAGATGATTTTATTTTCTCTTCTGATCAGTTTTTCTACTAGGCATAAAAAAAACCAGAAAAACACTGGCAAAAGTATCTGGACAAAATAGCTTTTTGTCAAACAATTAATCAAAGGTGTCCCCTAAAATCCCACACGGTGGAAAGGGAAGATGGCAGCTCCTCTGTTCCGAAGCTGGAAGGTAAGAACCTGCCCTGTCCATGTGACAAGAGTAGTGAAGAGGGGAGGCGTGGTGAGCTGGGGAGGGCAGAGGTATCCCAGGTGCTGCTGCCAAGCCCCAGACAAACATCCAGCAGTTCTTAGCCCATCATGTAGCACTCACCAGCCCAAAGGCAGACCAGAATTTTAACCAGACATTTGCTTTGGCACCAGATGCTTGGCATGAGGGACTGCCCATGAAATCCAAGCACTGGCTGCTCCTCACACAGGGTAACTCTAGAAGAGGTGGAAAAAGGACATGGAGGATGCAGGTGGGGGGAAGAGGAGAAGAGAGTGGTGAGAAGAGGAGGAAGAAAGGGAAGATAGGAGCACATCAAGAGCAGGGGAAGCACATCAGTGAGACAAGTGCACAAAGCGAGGAATACTTTGTACCAAAACAAGACTTCAGCCACGTGAGAAACTCCCTCTATTTTACCCCAGTGCTCATCAGAACTTTCTGTACCGTGCTGCTGCTCCTCTGTGCCTTTGCCCAGCAAATTCTGTCAAACAGCCAGCTGAGTGTGCACCGTGCCTCTAATACACCGAGGCAGAGCCAGCTGCCCTTCCAGGCTGTGCTGGAAACTTGGGAAAAACAGAAAGAAAAGAAATTCTGTTCTGTAAGGCCTGGTGGTATTCCAAGCACTTGAGACAGAATGTAGGTTAATGTAATGGGGATTTAACATCTCACCATCACTAATCAAAGTTATGAGTTTGCCAGCAAAGCCATCACAGACCACCTTTTCGGGTGCTGAGAAGTTAGCTGTGATCATATGTTCTGGGAGTTACAAATTTTCTCTGTTTATAAAATAAAAAGTCATTGTGCGGCTGCTGAAACAGTGTAAGCTGGGATAGACAAAATGTGAGCATCAGTGAGGAATGATAAGAAGGTATGAGAGCAGGAATAGTGTCTTCTCACAACACCTTTAAGACATTGAATAGTAATGGGAACAGATATAAACATAGGACTCTAACTTAGGCAACTACCTTAAATTAATAAACTCTAGAGGTTGCTGTAAATTCAATTAAAGGCTGATATAAACAGCCACGATTTTCACTGTCTTCTGAAACTGGATAAGCACAAGCTCTGGCAGGTGACCAGAAGAGCCAGTCTCATCAGTGTGTCTCCCAGAACTGCCTTACTTCTGCTCCTGGAAGATAAAACACCATGAATCATGAAGAAAAGTGAAAACTCTGCAATAAGATAAAGGGAAAGAGGCACTTCATCAGGTAGGTAGCTCTCAGATTACTCAGGGATTGAGAAAAGAATACCAATGTATTTTCTAAAACTACAAAACTAACAGAAAAGTGTTGAGCAATGGGCTTCTCCTTGCCTCGGATTAAGCATTTTCCAATCAAGGTTTACAAGTGAAAACAGGGTAATGATCCTTCGAGATGTGTTAAATATCAGGCATTAAGCACAAATCCCATACACTTCATTCTGTCCTTCATGTTCCCTCAGGTGTGGCTGCAGCTCACATGCTTTCACAGTACACAGTATGAAAAAAGCTTCCTTATAAAGCCTGATATTGATGTCCAGCCTCTCACAAGACACTGCTTCCTACTTTGGGGAAGGTTCCTTTGAGCAGTGGGAAGCTCTTTTTCCCTCTGGATAAGACAGATAAATGACTTCACAGAACAGCTTAGAAACTGAAGCAGTTGCAGCAGTTTGTGTTAGTAGTCTCTGAAGTAAGAACGAGATCACTCCTGGCTCATTCACCTAATTTGATGTGCATCAGAACATTTCTGTCATACTGATCACAACACACACAGAGTGTGAAATACATGCTGCCTTCACACTAGCTGCAGAAGGGACAAAGCCTAATGACCCAGCAACATTCCAGAAAACTGGACCCAGCACTGGGGGTTTTCACTGCATCACAGCTTTGCAGTATGGGGGATTTTTGAACCAGTATGCATTGAACCAGTGCTGCAGATGGCTCCAGCTGGACCATTGGCTGATCTATTAGTAAAACTAATCTAATGTGGAAAAGATATGTAGCTGTAGTAAATACATATATATATATATAGATATATAGATATATTAAAAAAATACAGGTGCAAAGTAAGAGAGGAAAGGAGAAGGAGGTTGCTGAATTAAGGATTATAAAATTAGACAAGATATGATTCACTGACAGTTGGTCTCAGTAAAGTGGCCAGCCTAATTAAAGTATCATCAATAATCCATTAGATGACTGGCAATAGTTTATGTGCAGCAACGACTTGTTAAAATAGTTCCATGTATTTCATAGCAATGGAATTTACAATTTTGTTGAGAGGGGAAAATAAACAAACAACCCTTTTAGTTCTGAAGAAGAACTTAAAAATATATGGTGTAATCCATTGCAATGTCACATGTGTGACTCCAGTGAGAATCTGAAACAATGCCTCTAACTTGTGTGAATTGATCCAGTTTATCTTAATCCTGTTCCCTGAGTCTCAGGGCCCCTGTGCTGAGCAAGGCAATGGCTACGTAATCTGGCATTTCATCAGGGTGCCACCAAATTCAGCATTCCCTCGTGGAATTCCCTATTTTGCTGCAGGCAGTTGCTCAACCTTTTGTTTTCCATCTTCTGTCTTCTGACTTGCCTCTTACCTCCTCTCCTTTCCCTGTGGGGAGGAGGTAATTGAATTGCAAGGCGTGCTCCCTCTACTCCTTCATGGAGTCAGGCAGCAGGGGGTTGGAAAGCAACCATCTAAGTGCAGCCTGTGGCCAGGAGCAGAGTCAAGCATATTGGATCACGTGCTGGGCCTCAAAAAGAGCAGAGCATCTATGGGACCTGGGGAAGGGCTCCTGAAACTGGCTGCAGAGCCCTGCTTCCCCGGCACTCATGGGAAGGAAGGTTTAATTTATATTTCCAAAACAACACTATGGGAGCCAAGACCTGGGGTATAGGCTGGGGCCCTTTGAAATCATGATAGAAAAAATCCCAACCTTAGGAGTTATGGGGGCAGGAGGGCAGTTTTGCAAAAAAATCAAGTGTTGCAAAGTCCTGGTCATCGTCCCGCTTTGTCTACATCTTGACAAAAATTGTTGTCTCTTAGGACAATTACATATAGTGTATTTATTTTTTTAAATATCTACAGAAATGCTTTGTGTGTGGAAACCTGTTAATTGTGTCAGAATTCTCTCACAGGTACAGACCCAAGTGATATTTTGGCTTGTGTTGCAAAAACTTAAGGGTGCTTGGTGACGCACAGCCTTTCTGCTTAAGCGCACTTCCTACCCTTCCCAAGTTTTCACTCTTTCCCCTGACAGACCCACGCTTGCACATCCCCCATCTTAGCCATTACACAAATGGGCCACAGCAAGTGTTTTCCCCAAACCCAGCACCTCCATGCTGCCCCACTCCAGCAGGTTGGATCTCCCACAAGCACTGTCAGTCAGACTCTTGCTCGGAAGATGAGATATGTTGCATTACTGTTGCTTTATCTCCTGCTGAATGAGGGTCAAATGTGCCCAAACCCTTCTCTCAGCCCTGGTTCCCTTCCAGTGTTTGTGACGTGCTGCCTTCTGTCGCGTGGGGAACATGAGGAGGCCTAGAGGACACCACTTGGGGTTTCCTCAGCTCCAGGTCCTGTCTGGGACCCTGCGGCCCACCCGTGNAGATCACTCCTGGCTCATTCACCTAATTTGATGTGCATCAGAACATTTCTGTCATACTGATCACAACACACACAGAGTGTGAAATACATGCTGCCTTCACACTAGCTGCAGAAGGGACAAAGCCTAATGACCCAGCAACATTCCAGAAAACTGGACCCAGCACTGGGGGTTTTCACTGCATCACAGCTTTGCAGTATGGGGGATTTTTGAACCAGTATGCATTGAACCAGTGCTGCAGATGGCTCCAGCTGGACCATTGGCTGATCTATTAGTAAAACTAATCTAATGTGGAAAAGATATGTAGCTGTAGTAAATACATATATATATATATAGATATATAGATATATTAAAAAAATACAGGTGCAAAGTAAGAGAGGAAAGGAGAAGGAGGTTGCTGAATTAAGGATTATAAAATTAGACAAGATATGATTCACTGACAGTTGGTCTCAGTAAAGTGGCCAGCCTAATTAAAGTATCATCAATAATCCATTAGATGACTGGCAATAGTTTATGTGCAGCAACGACTTGTTAAAA
>VYXC01009201.1:302501-325625 GCA_013397175.1 Platysteira castanea
TAAAACCCCATTTTCTCCTATGGCCCATGATTTTTGCAGTATGGGAAAACTGTAGAAAATTCCTTTCTTCAATAGATTTTTCTTCGGGTGGGACTGTTGGTTTGTGAAAACTCTATGGCACGATAGAAGAAACCTCTTTTCCTAAAGTATAAATAGATTCTTAAAAAGTATAACCATGACCAAAATATCATGTTCTTGTTTTGTTTTCACTTGTGAAAAGTTTATGGTAAAGGGAAAAAAAACAAAACCCATTGGGAAAGAGAAAGTGTTTTAAAAGTTTTGCTTTAAGTTCTTATCAATCCTTTTTTTCCATTCTGTTAATAATAAACTTTCTGTTATATTGCAACTGTTTAAGTGTGAACGTTGTTTTGCCCTGAAATTTCTTTACATTTTCCTCAATGAATCCACATTCCACTTACACACATAATTGGATTTCATGTGTTTGGCATTTAAACCAGCATCAAACCACGACAGTATTTTAGGTAAAGAAAATATTGTATGTCAGAAGAGATAAAGACTTTAATACTTAATCAGTTGTAATCTCTGAATGACTGGTTGAGGCTGGCTAGCATGTTGTACACTGATCCAGTGCAGTGTTGTGTTGTTAGCAGGTGTGATTTCACAGGCCTTTATGAACAATCACCACACTAAAGGTGAGTCACCTCCCCTCTGCCATTGCATTGAATATGCAAGCAGAAACATATGGACGTGCTGAGATAGTCACTAAGGTACTTAGTGTTTACTATGCTTTGGTTTGTACTCAGCAGACAGAGCAGGAAAAAAATAATGACATTACAGTGCTGGTGTATGAGCTGAATAGACCACTTGAACAAGACACTCTTTCCCAACGCACACAGCTCACCCACACACCTGGCATTCACCAAGCCCACACAGCCAGTATGTCCCACTCCTAATTTTACACAATGGCTAGACATGAAGTGTTTCTATTATGTTCATGTATAATTCAATGACATTTATCTTTACTAACAGCTACAGTAGCTGTCTGTTCTCCACAATGGATTACTGCCAATATACAGAAATGAATGACCTTAAGATGTCTCCTCTAAATATCTCTCTACAGGTTCTTTTCCCAGGCACAGTCTCCACCACACTTCCCACCTTGCAAACTGCCTCCCCACCCCAGACTGAAAAATAAACTGGTATCAGTTGCTCCACTGTAAAACAAGATTGCTCTCCTACCTTTCTTTTTCTCTTCATTTTCTACCTTTATCACTCATGTCCTTTTCCTACGCTTTTTTCCTGCCCGTTACTATACTTCTTGTTTGTTTTCCTGTCTGGTTTGTTTTCCCAGTTAAGGATAACTGATCTGTTTATAGCCCTTATGGCATCTATACTCACATTATGTCACACTTTTCCATAATAGTAACAACTTTAGTGCTGTTAATTGCTCTGGTCTTCTCTCATCTACATCTCCATTCAGGCCTTTCATCATGTACCAAGAGGTTTAAGCTCCAGTGCTTTTCCTTTCAGTCACTTGAGTTGTATTTCCTCACAGCTTAATCTTTTTTTATAGGCATAAGTCAAACATGAGATTTGGAACATTTTGTTTGTGCCTGCTAGACTATGCTAATTAAGGCCACAAGACCTTCCTGACGCGCAGCCTTAAGTGGTACTTCTGCAAAATCCTATGGGATTGCAGTATATAACTAATTTTGGAACCAAGATTCTTTTTTACATTTCCATGCAAATTCCTGCCTTAAAAAAAAGGGGGGAACACACCCTCCACGCCCCCCCTTCTGACATCATCCTCATGTAGTGGTTATGAGTCCAACAGTTAACCCAGGACTGCCAAGTGTACCACAAAACCACGTTCCCAAGTGCCCATCTACATGTCTTTTAGGTACCTCCAGGTAGGGTAGCTCCACTACTTCCCTCAGAAACTTGGTCCAATGCTTGACAATCCTTTCCATGAAGAAATTTTTCCTAAATTTCCATTTAAAACTCCCCTGGCGCAGCTTGAGGCCACTTCCTGTCATCCTACCACCTATTACCTGGGAGAGGAAGCTAACCCCCACCTGGCCACAGCCTCCTGTCAGGCACTTGTGGAGAGTGAGAAGGTCTTCCCTGAGCCTCCTTTTCTGCAGGCTAAACATCCCCAGCTCCCTCAGCTGCTCCTCACAGCACTTGTGCTCTAGACCCTTCCCCAGCTCCCCGACCTTCTCTGGATTCCCTCCAGCACCCCAGTGTCTTTCCTGCACTGAGGGGCCCAGAACTGGACACAGCACTCAAGGTCAATCCCTGCCCTGGCCCTGCTGGCCACACTCTTGCTGATCCAGGCCAGGATGCCATTGGCCTTCTTGGCCACCTGGGCACACACTGGCTCATGTTCAGCTGCTGTCACTAGCTGAACCTTTGCCCTTCTTCACCAGGCAATTTTCCAGCCACTTTGCCCCTCATCAGTAGTGCTGTTAGGGTTGTTGGGACCATTATGATCCATTTCCACCAGTTTATCCTTCCTGGCTCTGTGTTGCATTAATAAAAACCAACTAGAAATTCCAAAGGTCAAGGAAAGAAGTTCATTACATTCCTGCCTCTGTCTTACTTTCTTCATTTCCTCCTTATTTAATCTTTCTATATATGTAGAGCTCAGACATATGTATCTTAAAAAAAAAAAAAATTAATCTAAAGCTGCAATCTGGGACTAAAAGGACTTTGCTTTAACCAAAATGGTCTGTCAAAACCCACACTATTTTTCCAGAAGCACAAAAATAGCTTGGAAAGAGCTAAATTACTATTTTATTCTCCATCTTCTTCTAGCGTTTCCTAAAAAAACCCTCTGATTATCAGCCTTCAGTGGATCAAGAGATTCAGAAATGTGTTTTCCTGATAAGGTGAAGTTATTATCTAATAAGTATGACTAGAATAACTTATGTATTAAATAACTGCCAGTAATCATTCCTTGGACCAGACTAAGTCACAGATGAGTAAGTGAAAATGATGGTAAGTTTAACATCTAATCTAGGTGCTTATTAAATTCAACAGTGTTTTCCTTGTCAGTATCAGGAAAATATAAGTCAACTTTCAGCTGAAGAAAATATTTAGAAACACTGCAAGACCACTAATACTCATTTCTACTGGGGATCGTCATGTTCTTGCAATAATTCTTAGGGCAGTATGTTCCAATAACATTTCATTCTTTGTTGAAAAGCTCAAAGGAAGTTTGATCCCTGACATTCATATGCACACAGTATAAAGAAACGGGAACTGAATTTTCCTTACAACCTCAAAGTCCAACAGAAAAATGAAAGTCATGAATCTGCCAGTGAAAAGAATAAAATTATTCATGTGCTATGTGTTTCTCTGAAAGGCTTGCTTGTAATGCTTGAAGGTTGAAAAAAATTAGGATACCTATTCATCTATGTGTCTGAGGTTACATAATGAGTACTCTAGAGGAGCTCTTACCTCTGCTTGGCCATAAAGAACTCTGGAAAAGTGAGTGTAATTTTGCTAGAAAAATCTAGATCGACTTACAAACAGATTCAGCATTTTGAAACTTAATATTAGACCATTTTGATCTGCTGTGAAGCATTATGGGGAGTGTGGACTAGAGTGGGGTGGTTTATTTTNTTTTTTAAATTCTATTTTAGAGGTCTTAAATAATTTTTCTTAGTCAATATAGAAATAGTTACATTTTCTCCTATTCCACTGCAACAGTCATGTAAACAGGAGCTGTGGTCCACAGAATGCACAAAAACCTGCAGAGTCCGGCAGTTGCCTAACACTGGGAGTCAAAACTGAAGTCTGGACTTGAAAATGGATGTGTCTGTATAGGTATCTTTGACCACTTCATTTTTTGTTTACATTTCTAACCCCTCCTCTCCCCACAGTTCTAAAAGAGAGCTTGTGCAAACTAATAAAGGAAAGACAACTCAGAGCTAAAACCATTGGAGTGCAGAGCACTATAGCAGAGCAACTGCTATATATTGCATGACAGGAGCCAGAAGCTATAACAAAACTTCAATTTTCACTCTGGACATATTTTCTAATAGAAGAGTACATTGACATTATTCTTTTGGTAAAGTGAAATTCTCTATGTCACTGTAGTAAAGACATGATGTGTTCAAGAATCCACACAATATTCATATTCTACACACAAGTTTCAATTACTGACTTATTTAGAAATCACAACTTCTCTGCTGTACAGCAGCAATGTAGCAGTATAGCAGTATAGCAGTTAAAATGATAGATCTGAATTACATGTCACCTTTTTTCAGAGTATGTCAAAGAAATATGCCTCTCCCTGCTCAAAGGTATTTTATTTTGGGAGCATTGTACATCTTCCTACTGAGTAATCATGCCTGCTTTAATTGTTACTCAGATATTGCCAGTCCAAAGACTAAGAGCATGTGTTGAGACTTTTTTAGCAGAACTTTGATTTATTTCTGAGAAAGTGGATTTTAATACCAGAAACTGTGACAACATCTTCCTTGTAATGGTGCTTTACAGTGGAAGGGCATTCAACAGAAAGTTTTGTAGTAGACTTGTGAGAGTGTGTAAGTATGTCAGGCAATGGAGGCTTTTAAAAACAGTATTAAGCAAAACAAGAAGAGTACAGCCTATTCATTATATAGATAATATTATCAGGATGAGGATATTTTGTTGTTATACATTGCAATGTAGAAAATACCCATTACCTTGTGACTCCCTAATGTGAAGTGCATGTCACTTGATGCTCATCTCTGCCAGCTCTGGGACAGCCACTGAAATCCCTGGAGATGGTAATTGCATAGGTACACCAATCCACGGCAACTGGCTGAAACATTTATGCCTTAAAAACCCGCACATCTACAGAAATGTGTTACATGTTTTCTCAGTTCTTGCAGACGTCTACCAGATTACAGCTTCTGTTTGAGGCACAATGACAAATACTGAGCAAGGTTTATACAGCTCTGGTGGGAACAGTCTTCTGGGTAAGAGGCACGCTATGTTCTGAGTTTGCTCAGCCTACAGGAATTTTGCTCAGCCTATAGCCATTGATGAATTGTTAATTTTGTGGGAATGACCCTTGGCATGGATCTTTTCTTAATCTTGTGTACCTGACAGGTATTTTACAACAATAATGCTGACTGGCATGTAGATTCTTTCACATTAAGAATTAAAATACATTCAGGCTGATCCTTGCCTGTTTAGTTTATGATCACTCCATCTCACCATAAGCTTCTGTCATGCCTCATGAGAAAGGCATCAGATACACCGAACAATAAAAAACACCAGGTGGAAAAGAACACAAGGTACAGGCAGTGCTCAGCTGAGTTAACACTGCTGTTTTTATTAATTGGTTTACCATGCTGGATTGAAAGGATGGGTCTTGCTCCCTGCCATGGAGAAGGCACTCAAAGGGTCTGTTTTTCACTACAGCATCATTCTATCTTTTTCCGGTATGGGGCTTGCTGAGAAGTTATCATGGCCCATAGTTCCAACAACTTGGTTTTAATCACATATGAAATGCATAAAGAAAAGAATGCTTGCTGGTGCACTGTTTTGAAAGGCAGTGCTGTCTTGATGGCTTAGGCCAGACACTTTCTTGGCAGATGATGCAAGAGCAACAAGATGAATACGCTTGCTCATTCTAGTCTACCAGCTCTGGATGCTCTTCAAGATATCATGTTCAAAAACACAGCAGCAACTTCATCATTCAACAGTGAACAGCCAGTCATGGCGTCTTTTGGTGATTTCATCTGTACAGCTTTGTCTCACTTCTGGAATCCTTCAGCTTGCTCTTAATGACAATGGGGACTTTGGCAGAGCACTGAGGATTGGTTAGCTAACACTGCATTTTATTCTTATCTTTTTATTTCCATTGTTTTTATGCTGCTATTTCATATGATAGTCAAGGGTTGTTATTTCTGACAACTCAGATAATTAATCTCCCTCCAACAGCTCTTCCTGTGCAAGAAGCAATACTTGCCTCTTCACTGAAACACTCTAAAAACCAGCATTGTGTGGCAAAAAATAGCCCCTTCATTTCAGTTAAAAAAGAGAAATCGTTTTTCTGTGCATACCTACTTCATCATGCATTTATTTCTCATTGTCTTCCAAAGCAGCCAGTGTCAGTACCATCAAACTTTGAAACATGCAGGTTTAATACCTTACATCTGTGGTAAGAAACCATTTGATTTCTTGGTACAATTTTGAAAAATATGGACACACAAAACAGAAGTGTTGCGAATACCATCTGATTGATAGGTAGTTTCCAAACCCACTTCAATGCCAGAACAGAATGGAATGTCTCGTGGACACCACCAAGTCTCAGCAATTCATAGAACTGTTTAGGTTGGAAAATACTTCTAAGATTATCAAGTCGTATCATTCACCCATGTTCCTCTTCCCTTCCCTTACCCAAGCTAGAATATATACCTATGTGTATCTCACCTGGCATCTCCTTCTGTAAAAAGCTACCTCAAGAAATTATACGGCAATGCATTTAAAGTTCCTAGAAACTGTAAAGTAAAGCAGCTGTCTAATTAAAATAGCTATGTACTACATGCTAACCTGTTCAGTATATTACCGTTGCCAGTTTTTGAAAACCAACAAGTTCAAAGAACAAGTTTTGTCACAGAACTTTGGAGTTTCAAGTTAAAGCTCACATACTGTTTGGCAATCTGACGAAAACTGAATTTTGCCTGGATTTGGATGAAATTTGATGAAAATTTACTTTGCTTATGTACTTGGTTTCTTTTAGAGGAAAGTGGTGTTGTTGTAGAGGAAGGTAAAGACTTTATCCACTGGAAACAGGCGGCCTGATTCTTTACCTGAATTGTCAATATTAATTTCATTGAAACCTACATATTTAGTTATGGTGGTTTTCTTAGCTCTAAGGTTAAGCTGTAGTTAAGTGATTAAGGAAATATACTTTCAAGTAAAGTTTACACTTTTTATAATGAACAGTTCTTTCTTCAGCCCTTAAATTAGGAACAGAACAGTAAAGCTATCAAAGGAATATCTTAACATACTGCCTTTCCTAAACAATTTGGGCTTAGCAAATCAGCAGTTGTTTCAACAGTTGCAATCCTGATATATGTTGACCACTGTCGCATAGCACTTTGCAGTCTTGATGAATAACTTCCCCTTCTCCTTCATCTATCTTATTTGTGACTACACACAAATAATCATCAGATTGGCAAACTGTGTTGCAAATGAAAGGTAAATACTAGTAGACCAATCACCACCACTGGCACCGTTGTTCTAGTAAGAAAACAACTCCCATTTGTTATTTATTGACTATATTCAGTTGCCTCTCTCCTTGTTGTTTTGAAGGTTATAAGACAAAGTTTTTAGAGAGAGGTGACAACAATTTTAGGCCAACTGATGATAGAATTTTCTTTGAAAAAAATAGCAACTCAACAAAGTGAAAATGGAGACCTACCCTCAGTACTTTCAATGCTTTAAATGGCTATTTGTTTTAAAGATTTATTTATGTATGTATTTATGTATTCTAGCCTAGGTCTCTGGACATGGCTCACACATTGAAATAAAATTGCTAAACCTGAAGTATTTCAGTGCCATCAGAAGGCAGTTAAAAACTACTCAATCAATTCCATGTTTGATTGCAACTTGTTAACGAGTTACAAATTACTTCCTTGAAAACAACAATAAAAATCAGAGCAGCAGTTTATTTTTCCCAGTGTTTAGCTGAAAATTTTGAGTGTCTCCATTTGATAAATTGACCAGACTGGTATTCCGGACTCCCCACTTCAGAATCTGATTTGCAAGTCATTGCCAAATTTACGACACTTTCTACTTCTGAGAAAATTCTTAGGCTGCGATCTTTCATACTTAATCAAATGCTGGTTAAGGTTAACTGCACTTTGTGGCAAAAACACATTTCATCAGCTCTAATGACAACAACTAATTACAATTCCCATTCTGAGTAATATTTTGGCTTTGCATTGGGCATGATTTACGTATAAAAGAAATTAAAGCAATGGCTACCAAAATGATTTGGCAAATGACAAGCCATATGCCTGAGAAGAGATTAAAGAAAGAGTTTGATGTGTTTAGTTTGTAATCAAAGCCTAGAAAGGAATCTGATTAGGTATTTTAATTCAGAAAGCCCTTACCAGAGAGGGAATATGGGTTAAAGCACCTAAAAGGAAAGGTGTATGAACTGGTTATAAATAAAACTAGTCTGGAAATAAGAAGAGAAACTTGAAGATAAGCCATTCTGGAGTAGTATTTGAAATAATGTCCACAAGGAATAAAATGTTTCATGCTAGCAACTCACAAGTGTGTAAGCAGGATTTGATGACAGGATAGAAGTGAGCCTGTTGTTCAAAGTTAAAACTCGTGATTTGTATCTTTGAGTGGTTAGCTTCTTGTATCTCTAACAGAGCCTTGAAAGGAGACTGCATTTCCATATATCTTTTTTGCACCATGTTTTAAATACTTTAATGCTGCCAGCTGTTTACCTGCAGGGGCCAGATTTACATTTGCCTTCAGCGTATAATTTGGCCTTTGGGGAATGAAGGTAGACAGGGTTAATTTCTTTTGAAGCATCAGAAAATGGCCACAGAAAGTGACAGGATATTGGGGCAGAATTTACTAGTATTTTCATGTTATTGAAAAAAACCCTTACCTGCTTCTGCTCAATTGTTTAAGAGGACCTTGACTTTCAGATCTGTAGTCACAGAGGTTCCTATCCTGTTTTCATAATGGAGTTAACAGTCTCGTCTGTTTTCTGCCTTTATACACGGTTCTTACTTTCTAGGATCCACTAGGCAGTTTCTCTTCAAAAATGTTGCTAAGGCCATGGTTGGGACACTGGCGACATTTTTATTTTTTCCAATTTTAGTCTCACATATTGTCTTCCATGATGGTTGGGGTGGTTTTTTGTTTGGTTTCTTCTTTTCTCCTTTATACTGAACCTGCATTTACAGCAGATATTTTTGTAGACAACAGCAGAATATATATCCATGGTTGGCTGTGACTGATTCCAGGTCCCCCAAGACCTATTATTTCCTTATTATTTAAGTTCAACAAAGAGTTGTTTAGCCTCTGTGACTGTGACTAGTTGGAAAATGTTTGATGGCCTAAGGAACATTAGGCATAGTGAACTGGTCCGTATGTCCTTTGCCTGAACATTCTGAGAAAGTATGGTTTACAGAGATGTGCTTTGGGTTTTTTTGTGCAGGCACTCCTAATTCTCTTGTACTAAAGTCTCCTAGACTCTATTTCACCAGTTCATCAGCTAGAGGAGTAAGTTCTAGCTTCTGGTGATGCGGGTTTGTAATAATCACTCCATGTAGGTTTCCATTCTAACTGCAGCATGTAGGCATGTTGGCAGCATATCCAGATTGGTCTTTGGAGAATGATGCTGAAGATGTGAGGTCAGAGTCACAGCACGCTATGCCAGATGGCAAAAAAACCACTCAGCAACTTACTTATCATTGATATTTTTTGGTACCATTCTGAAAGCAATGTAAGAGACTGGACAACGTGCAACGTGCAGTAGGGACTCTGCTTAGCTTTCTAAGATGTCATTCACCACCTCCTATCCTCAAGTCTTGACACTTGGAGAGTATAGGCCACTTCTTTTATTGCTTCCAGATGTATAAAGTCAACCTTTAGTTCTACAATTAGATTTAGGATGAGTGAGACATTTTTTGGAGGAAGAACAGTTAACTTCTACTAACGCAGCTCATTCTGTGTGTTCATCAGCACCTTGATGATACTGCCATGCACACAGCAATGAGAAACCCTACTTTCCCTTGAATATAAGAAATTCCAGAGCTAAAAATGCTTTGCAATATATTATGAATTTTCTGTTAAACATACTGACTGACCAGGACAGTTACTCAAGAAAGGATCAGTCTTGGGAAACCACTCTGAACCACCCTGCTGGAGCTAGTATGATGTCCATTCACTGAGCAGAATTGTGAAGACTCCTGAAAAGAAGAATAATTTATGTATCCTTAGTTATTATTGAGTGAGTAGCATCTACTTGGAATTACAGCTCAGCTGTGGAAGAAATGGGATGGGATGCAGAGAGAATACCAAGAGCAGGCTAACAGTATGCAGACATCAAACCAGTTGGATGCCCTTAGGGAAACATCTGAACATAAGCTTACTTGATTAAGCAGTATTTCAATCTTTTTTTAGCTGGATGGTAAGCATCACTTCCTATCACTGGATTAGCATCTGCACGGTACGAACAGTGAAATACATAAACACTTACTCAAAGGAGACTCCACTGTTGCTCCTCTGATGATGACTGTTTTATAACACCAATCTGTGCAGTGACTCTTTACCTGTTCCACATATGCCATAAATGCTCCATCAGAATACTTCATCCTGAGTTATTAGATGGTCGTCAACGGAGTCCCAGATATCTCTTTCACTTATAAATCTGTTAAAAGCTTTGAAATAGCAGAGTACTGCCTACATTTATACAACACAATGAGCAGTTAATTTGTGGAAATTGAAATGAGAGAGAAAAGGTATAATATATTTTACTTCTGGACGTAACTTCATTGGCAGGAGGTAATTACTTAGTGTCTGAAGATTAAAGAAGCGCTTTATCAAAATAAGCATACAACCCAGACTTGTCCCGCAGGGAGCAGCGTTTCATAAATACATAAACAGGTGGCATAGCGCATACTCCAAAGATGGGAATATTTCCAAAAGAAGTTGCAGAAGCTTTTATGAAGTAAATCTTTATCTGACTGGGGAGAAGGTTCTCATTTAGCTATCTGTTAACGTAGAGTATTTGAGTTAGCAATCCATATGGGTTCATTTTGGGAGAAAATCCGCAGTACTGCTTGCAAAATGGTTTATACTTTGTCTCTTTCAACAAAGCCAGTCATCTCAATTAGGGTTGTGAATGTTTTGATAAGATCCAAATAATTGTAAAGTGTTCTAACCATAGAATGGTTTGGGTTGGAAAGCACCTAAAAGATCACCTAGTTCCAACTCTGCCAGTACACCTTTCACTAGACCAGGTTGCTCAAAGCCCCATCCAGTCTGGTATTTAAAACCTTCAAAATGGGCAATCCACAACATCTCTGGGCAACCCTCACAGTAAAGAATTTCTTCCTAATATTCAGTCTAAGCCTACTCTTTGTCTGTTTGAAGCCATTCCTCTTTGTCCTAACATGACATGCCTGTGTGAAAAGTCCTTTACCAGCTTTCCTGTAGGCATCCTTTAGGTCCTGAAAGGCTGTTCTAAGGTCTTTCCAAAGCCTTCTCTTCTCCAGACTGTGCAGCCCCGAATTTCTCAGTCTGTCTTCATAGTAGAGATCTTTTTCTTAATAGTAATGAAGTTATTGACGTGGAAAGCTACAACTACTTTAAGGAGAAATTTTGCTTCGGAATTAAGGTAAGGTGGACTTCTATTGGTTTTCAAAAAAGTAGAATTAAAATGCTCATAAAGAATCCTATATTCACACAAAGATAATGTCAGAAACAAAAGGAGCCAAAAACCCAGTCCTTGTACATTTCACCTATAATGCTAAGAATGAAGGGCTCAGTAACTGCAGAATGTGCACACAGTAATTCTTTTGAGACTGTAAGAAGCTGGATTAATTGCGGCTAAATTAAGTACAAAGAAACCATGAAACTTGCTCAGACTCCCCAGGTCTCAGGGAAACAGCAGGAGAGCTTATTTGGATGAACATAAGATTGCAAATCTTTTTATCAGCACCACTGCAGGTGAAGGTTGTGAGAACAGCCTTATGTATACTGCAACAGGATTGTTCCACCTGATATGCTAGAACGTTTTAGTCTCTGAACCTGGATGCCAGGCCAGAAACTCTTGCACATAACAAAGACAAAATCTGGCTTCAAGAGAAATGGATGCACCCCATGTTACATGACTAAGTATCCTCAGATTCAGGTTATTATTGCCCAGGGACTTCTCTAAAATTGAAGCACGTTTTACTGATTTCTACCGATGCTCTGAAAGCCAAAGTTTGCAAATTCTGTTCAGCAAGATGGCATTAGAAATTGGATTTCTTTTTCTTTCTAAGCCAAAATTCTGGCAGAGAATTGTGAGACAGCGTATTTTGTCTGTGATCTGGCAAAGAATATACTCTAAAATAATTAGAAGTGGGTGGGGAAATATTATCCCTCAGGACCTTGCCTGGAAATAAAACCTGGAGCTTTTGAAGTTCCCTGCAAAGAAAAACAGAAAAAGAGTAAGAGAGAAATAAACTACAGCAAGTAACAGTCACAGCAGCTTCCTAGGAGACATAAGATGCAGACTGAAGTTCCAGCTTCAAATCAGACCTACACAAGACAAGTATCCTATCAGTATTCATTGTCCTTGCTTCTGTCACCTCTAGAACAGTCATATTTTGTGCAAATAACCGGGTATGAGTTGTGTCAGCAGAAAAGAAGAATTCCTTAGCCTAACAGTTAGGGAATTCACCTGGGTTGTAGCAGCAGCACGTGCCACACCCTTAACTGCACCTTCCCAGATGTTGTACTTTCCTGCTACTGGCTACTCTAGTGCAAGTCTAGTGGTTTTAATCTGAAATCATTCCCAGGCTGCAAAATATTTCAAAACTAATGTTTACTTCAGCCAGAATTTTTCCACAAATCACAATGATTTCAACAATTCAACATTTCCCAATATTACCTAATTTTTTACAGAATATTTTGAAGCTGCCAAGAATCAGAGAACTTTTTATATTGCACACAACTCAAACAGCAGGGCTGTAATAGGTAAAAAAAAAATCAAAATGAAGCCTAAAACCAAAACTTTGAGCTAGCCTGCTACTAGATTAGTGATATGCCACAGATAAAAAGAATTAAGCGCCTAGACACAACTAGCAATTCTAATCACAGATGAGACAGTTGGCTACATTCTGCCATTTTATGCCCTCAGGAGATGGTGAAGGTCATTTAAGTGCACTGATGTGGGATGCTGAGTCTACTGGCCAAAAAAGAAATTCCAAACTCCAGAAAACCTAGCACCAACATATCTGCAACATAGCAGAAAACATAGAATGGAGCACACACAACCACATCACTCAAAGACTGACTGTGAATCTTTATGGCAATGCCTATGGAAAAGAATAAAAGGCCCAAGAGGCGCCAGTAAGAACTGGATTTTTGTTTCTGTGACACCATTTGCTTTCTATTATGGATATTTGCGTCTTAGGTTAACATTCCTCTGAGATAAGACCTCCTACCTGATAACATTCATCCTCAGGCCAGGCCACAGATCTATGTCCCTGGCACCATACAACTGTTTCTGTTTGGAACCCAAAATGCTTCCAAGAACCACATCACTTTGTGTTTAAGTAGTTTTTTTGTATAGAGAACTGGTCAGAAAAATGGTGCAGTGAGAGAAAAATAAATTGTGATCCTGGAAAGAGACCCTGAGCACGTATGAAAGACCATATGGTAATGATCAAAGCTGAGGAAAAACAAAAAGCTGCTTTCCACCTGCAAAACAGAATTGTCTGAAGATAGTGAAACGGGAATGCTTTGAAGATAAGCCATCATGTAGTGTGGGAAAAGGAGGCAAGAAATGAAACCTGGTATTAAGACAATTTCCTAAGGTGCATTCTGTGATTGGTGGGTGGTGGAGCCAGGTGCTGATTATTTTCTATCCTGTTCTAACATGTAAAAATCAGCAAAAGAAGTGGTAATTGTATTTGTTTCCCGCTTTTCCTCATAACCTGCTTTCCAGTGTATAGAAAGCAGGCACGTGTGGATCTAAAAATTATCTCAGCTCTTTCTTTCAAACAATTTCAGATTGTAAAGTAAGTCATCTGCCCTTCTCTGCAATGAAATTCCTGTGTTATCTTCCATTTGGTCTTCTGGTTCTCTTCCGAAAAATAAAGGCTTACTTTCAAACATTTGGCCTGCAATTTCTCTTTCCCGTGCTTCTTAATCCAGCTGAAATCCAAAGATGGGCACTAGTGTGAAGTGAGGATGCTATTTTTAATGTAACATCAAGAGAACTGAGTACACCCAACTTCTTCCACTCTTTTGTTGCATTCAGTGGTAGCATCTATGCCTCTTTCAGAAAGCATTCGGAATTTCAAGACAGTAGTAGGCAAGTAGGCAAGACTTTGACACCAAACCAAACTAACAGTCTGGAGGGAAATAAAAAAAGCAAAAGAATTTCTTAGCCATTCTTTATAACAGTGGAGGATGCTTCAGCCATCATTTTTAAAGCAGGCAGGATAAAAACCTGAAGGAACTTGAGATAATACAACAAAAGAAAAATATGTATGTAATTCAATCTTTAGCTGTGCAAAGCAAGGAGCTTCAGATATAGAGATATAAATCCAACAGTTTCATCATCACTCAGATGATATTTAATTCAACAGACATATATTATCTCTCAGACATGAAGAGTGGTATTGATGATTGAACTTCAGGTGTTTACAGTGGAGATGGCAGTCATTTAACTGGTCTCTGTTTACAGTCATGTAAGTGGTTGTAAGAACAAAAGATGGTTATGGTGGCTCCGTCTAGCCCAGGTCCTGTTTCTGAAGGGGAGCAAATGTAGACAGCCGTCTAGCTTTGCAGGGATGCCTGCTGAGTCGTGTTCCTTTGCTCATTCTGACAGCCTTCAGCCATTTGTGCTTTAGGGAATTCTATGCTGAAGGTGGCTGCTATGTGTTTAAAAACCCTTCAGGGATTTTTTTCCCCCCCAATAATTTGTTTAGTCTCTCTTTTGAGACATGCACTTTTAGCATTCATTCACATCACACCCATGGCAATAGACAAGAAGGTATTTTTAAAGCTCCATGCATCTCACCTCTTCAGATTTCTGCACTAGCGAAATTAATCAAAATCCACCAACTACTAAAGGAACCCAGTTTAAGTGCAAATATCCACATAATGTGAATAGGTGGGGAATTCTCACTTCGCCTCATTTGAAAACAGATACTCTTAAGATTCTGGATTTGCAATTTTACTCCAAGTTACAGTGATGGCCTGCAGCAAAGTTGTTTCCAATTTACTGGTATTTTTAAAATTTGGATTATATTAACAGTGGCAAGTTTTGCTTTTTTATAGCCATTTTAAGTCATTTTACTTACATAGTTATTACGCCTGTGCAAGTGCAGCCTGTGGAATCTAGGTACTGCACACTGCCAGTGCTGTGGTTCAGTATTCTGGGTTGAGGCAAACATATCTTTTGCTCCAAAGTTCTGTTTTATGCATAACTGCAATGAGCAGTTACAAACTAAGGATAATTAGAAACGGCAAATTACCTGTCCCCCTTCTCCACTCCACCCCCCCTTATTTAGTAGTTTATTTCATGATGTCTCTGTGAAGCTCCTTCAATTGTTATAGATGTGATTTTATGTCTGTTCTAGAAATTGGGTATTTTACATGTCTGAAGGCTATGCTTTGGGGTGTTGACTGGTAGAGGAGTTTTGCTATTGTATCGCAGTAATAAACTGGAAAGACAGAAAATGCACCACTGGAAAGCTAAAACCTTAATGATCCATGCAAGAGAGTAATTAATAAGATAGTCTGAAATGCAAAGGGCACTGTAACTACAGCATTTTCCCAGTCATACTCAAAAATATTTCCTCAAGCACTGTGCAGACATCCCAAGTGAAGCAATAGAAGTGGTCAGGTGGGGGAAAGGGTAAGAAAGCAAAAATAAATTTCATTTATAAGCAGATTGTAAGTTTGACAAAACTATTTAGCAACACTGGATCATGTAAACAAAAATAATGAAGCATCCAAAAACTGTTTAAAAGAGGTGCTGGAATAAGCACAGAATTTATTAGGGACTGTTTGTAATAAGCAGTGTGTCCTGGTTTTAAATTTACAGTACTTCTCAGTTTGATGTTTGACTTCCCTTAGCTGGTTAAGGAAGAAGGCAGCAATGACAAGCTTGCATTCAATTATAGAAATCATCTCAGAAGACTGACTACAACTTTGCATACGTATTCCCGTAACAGACAACCAAGGCATGCCAAAAGACAACTGCTTTACTTGATAGACATGCTAAGAATTTTCTCATTTTCTCTATCTAATAACAGAGAAATTAAAATATCTTCCAGTATTTACAGGCACAGTACCAGAATAAACAGTTTTCTTCACTTCTTCTGAGTGATACATTTTTAAGAATAATTGTAGTTATTTATAAAGACTAGCCATTGTTTTACCAGAATGTTTCAGGAGGAAAACTTAGAAGTATCTTCATTTAAATATTTCTGAAGTCTTGGAGAATAATCTTGAATCAGCAGAATTTGGTCTCATGTAGGTATCTGAGTATGATAACCCGGTTTAAGAATGAATGAATGTCCTTCAGCTTCGAAGCGGAAACTGTTCGTAGTTACTTCTTCACTATAAAGGATGTATTTAATTATCACAAAACACTGACAAAACACAATAGCATACCATGTTGGAATGCCATGCTGGCAAATAGTACAAAGAACAGCCATTCTGTGCCAAATCAGTATAGCCACCTGAACAAACCCAACTTTGGCAGTGGCTGATAGCGACTGACAAAGAAAGAACATAAAAACAGGGATACTCCAAGGATACCCTTTCCCAGCTGCCAGCAGCCTTTATCTCAGGGATTTTACTAAACAGGATACTATTTTATATTTAATTCAGACTTTTACAGCATGCATTTCTTGTACTGAATCTAGTGTTTGTTGTACTGAAGCTCGTTTCGGTACTCAAAAAATTGCCACTGAATTTCAAAATCTGCTATGTGAAAATGTACTTACTTATTTTTAAGTTGCATTTTCATGTGTTTATTGATGTGCCTGTTTAAAAACCAGTGAATTATACAGTATTCTCTGGATTACTTGTGATTTTAGAGGCCACCCATACTAATGCTCAGTTTTCTTTCCTCCATGTTAGAGATTTGACCCTCAAATAAAAGGTACTTATGTCTTTAGGTGTGCTATTGCCATGCTCTGTAACTTCGTAAGAGACCTTTTAGAAAGCCTTCTGTAAATCTAAATGAACTGCTTGCATTACCCTGTCCCCATAACCACCAACTCCTATGAAGAACGTGAAAATAAGTAATACCTAAAATAGCCAAATTATTGCATCATTTTTATATCATATCTGTTTACAGCATTATTTATAGAGATTTTCAAGGTGTAGGAAGGAATAAAAAAAACCCCAATGAACAAAAAACCAAAAACCTGTCACCTGCTACTCAGATGAGAGAGTTTTAAGAAACATGTTTACACCACAAGTAATAGTTACACAGTTCCAAATTTAATTTACTTCAAGACTACCGTCTAGTTCTAATCAACTTATTTGTACTTTAATCAATTTGTCCTAAAAGGTTCACTTTTTCTGTGCAGGAGGCATTCATGACAGGAACCTTATTATTTTCCCTCATGATGAACACAGATGTGAAGAATCAGTATTTTACATCCACTGAAATCAACATTTTAATACCAATTCAGGATTATTTTGCAACCCCTGCTTTAAGTTGCTGTAAGCACAATCCTGTGAAGTTGGTGATATACTCCAGCATTAATTAAGTACCAACTAAATGTAAATCCCTCTCAGAATGTGGGAATGAGAAAAAGGACTTATCAAAGCAAGTCACCTTACCAGACACACCATAACTTACTATCCAACTGCCTAAAATTATTTTCTTAGGTTATTTCAGGTTTCTTTATGTGCACCTTTTTTTCTTTTCAGAATAGCAAAATATGTTGGCCTCCCCAGTAACTAAACATAGTTAGGTATCTGTATCTGGCAAAACCAAACTACAGAAGTGTGAAAATACAGGCAAAAAGCTGGTGATCGTCCAAATTAACTTCTCATTTTCTACCA
This sequence comes from Platysteira castanea, assembly GCA_013397175.1. Lineage (NCBI taxonomy): Eukaryota > Metazoa > Chordata > Aves > Passeriformes > Platysteira > Platysteira castanea. The sequence continues at coordinate 320,244 of VYXC01009201.1, forward strand.
CATGGTGGAACTTTGCATATACGGTTAAATAATTTTTCCATTTCATAGTATCCATTAATAGTCTGTTTTGTTTTAAATTATCCATCAGACTGCACAGTTAAGGAATACTCTGCCAGAAATCTGAAACTGTGCTTTTAGTTTCCTGACACTGTTTACGTTCCATTATAACATCATGATTTTAAGAACTGTAGGGTCTTCATTATTAATTTTAAAAATAGTTAATTGGAATTATGAATGATGCCAATATTCCTGGTACCTGCAGGATGCACACTTGCTGTCAGCTGTCAGGAAGCTGAAAATCCAAATGTGTGGTAAAATAAAGAAACTGTAGTTTATTAGTAAAGCTAAAATTTCACCAAAACATTCTTGGTTTTACACAGTAATTACAGAACTGGAGTGGCCAACCTTTCAAAACTCATGTATGAAAATTTCAAGTGGACAAGAGACACTAAAAAACCCCCAAACTTATATACCACATACCTTGTAGACTTGACAGGAGCAAAAGGGAGTAGCATATGGGAGGAAAGATATTATGATGCTGCTTCTTTCTTTGAAGAAGGAACTTTCACCAAGACTTGACAGGAATAATCCAAAACTCATTATGATACGTTGGCTGAGACAGCAATGACAGATAATAAGCCTTTTTCAGAAAACTGGTGGTTCTGTGGAACAGTTTGCTAGGACTGGGAAAGGACTTAGTCTGCAGCAGCACCATGCTTTCTCTAGTACTTCACAAAACGTAAGTACCGAAGCCAAAGCACAAAGTACTTCAGATCAGCTCATTCTTTGCACAGGGCTTTCCACAGTAACAGAAGCTACAAAACTGGAAAGAAAACACCTCAATTCTACACAGCTCAGTAAAAGAATGTAAATGTAACCTCTGTGGTACGTTACTCTGCAATACTGCAACTGTCTAGTAATTCTTTAATATTCTTTTGCTATTGCCACGTAAGGTGGCAAGACACCTGAGATGCAAACAAATCCCACTGGGTAAAGAACATGTTCACTTTACTTTTGAGCTTTACACTTTTTCTTTACCCAGTAGTGATTTTGTTACTTTCACAGGTTTCAAATATTCCTCCCATTAAAAGCTTACATTAGTTGGATGCAGCACAGCTACATCTACCACCAAAATGAAATTCTAATCTCATTTGGCATTCTAATTCTTATTCAAATGAACGGTTACTATCTATCATCATAAATTACCAAATATGGTAGTTTACTTGTTGTGCCTTTTGACATATTCAAGATTCAGGAGCAATTTTACTTATCACAACACATTGTTGAGTAGATAGAAGCTGGAGTTCACCTATGAAACATTCACTTCCAAAGGTACTTAACTAAAGATAGCTAGATCACCTTGTACAATTTCAGTTCCAGCCTGGAGTTTTAATAATTTGGTAAATTAATGAAAGGCTAAAGAAGTTTAGTATCTAATAGAACTTCTGATCTCTAAAAATAAATTCTTGCTGCAACTGATCCCCTCCAAGATCATGCCCTCAATATTACTTCTAGGGTTTGAAGACTGTAGTGACTATAATCAACTCTATTCCCACTGTCACCATGGTCATTCTTAAGCCATGTAATTGGATCAAAAAATCCAAATCCTAAGAAAACGATCAAGGGAAAAGAAGATCTGGGCTCAAACACAACTTAAAGACGTCAAGGTGGCATAAACAATACAGAATCTAATGAACTTTTCCATTTAAAACAAAGAAACAAAGAAAAAAAGATTTCTTCCTTAGAAACAGAAGGAAATTTATCAAATTCTCCTTTTAAGTATTTCCATTCTCTTTCCAGGAGAAACAAAGAAACAAGAAACTGTGCTTTATGTGAAACTGGTTCTAGTTATGAGAAGTAAAGATTAACAGACAGCAATTTCATGAATTAGGTGTCCAAAGACAATGTTAGGTATCTAACAGAAATCAGTCAATTCCATGGACTGTGTAATTTCAAAAACCAAGCTGTGTCTCAGTTGCATTAGATGTCCATGGCTTTCTCATTTTGATAATCTAATAAAGCTTGAAGATCATTAAATTAAGAACTTGCTGCTCTTTACTTGGAAAAAACAGAAGAAAAAAACTCCAACAAATGGGTTTTCTTATTATTGTCTTCTTAGTAATACCAGCACATTAAGCTGAACTAGAATACAAAGAGATGCAGTAGATTCTGGCCTGTTAAGATTCCAGTTTGGTGCACTTCGGTATTCCTGGAGGACTTCAGGCTCCACTGCACAATGCAGCATTCAAAATTCAAGAGAAGATGAACTGGAGTAACAGTTCTTGCCTGTGATAGGAAAACAGCAACTTCATCCAACTGGTTGATTATGCTGAAACTGGGTCAGAACCAATGCCTTAAATGAATGCTAGCTAGCATATAGGGAGATTGGTTAAAACTGAAGCAAGAATATATGCTACATAATAACAAAATCTAGGCAACACAAGATAGTTTTATGCCTTCTTTTAGCTAAAATCTAGTGCACAGCACTCACAACATTACTTAGGCCTACATGAAGAGAGCTCTCTCAACTGTATCTTTAGTGACAGCTCGGATAAAACTCTCAGTTGCATAGGAAAAAAGTATAACCACCCCCATTTGTAATACATTTCATTGATCATGTGTCAATACCATAACTTGTTAAGTCAAAGTGAATAAAGCAACAGCCAAAGATATATAACCAAAGATTTAAAATATAACATTGTGTATTTTTAAAACTAATAAATTAATACCATTTAAGACAAATTGAGCTTAGAATATATAATTGCTGTTAGGGTTGAGACGCTATCATCACATCTCCTGTTAAGCAACAGGAAACCTCAATTCAGATGAACATGTAAATAGCAATAAAGGATCCAGAACCATAATTAAGTAATTAGTATATGCTGATACTGTGTGAGGCACCCAACTATTCCGACTTAATTTGTGAATATTTAACTGGCTTAGTTTCACTTTTCAAGAACATCACAGAGAAATAACTACAATCGTAATCTTTTGGACTAAACCTCCTCCATAACCAAAACAAAACCCAGTGCTTTCTATTCCAGTCATGAATGCTTCTGGAATAATGAAAGTATTAATTTCAGCAGAAAGGAGTTATATAATATACATTTATACAGAACAGTCTTGAGTTATACCCATCCTTTGCTCTTCAACTGCCAAAACTGCCTTGTATAGAAAGAAAAAAACCCAGCTTCTATTGACTTTGTATATGCAAAGCTTACCGAACTTACTAAACTTCAGAAGTTTAAATTGGATAGTAGATATAAAATCACCATCAAAGATCAATCATAATCTCTAAAGTTGCAGCTGATTTCAAACATTCCTTTTGATAGATTCCTAGTACAGCAATTTTTTAGAAGTATGAACACTTCAAATCTCCTCTATTTATAGGAAAGTTTGTAACAGGTTCAATTGGAGACATCAAAAACATTTTAAATAGACATCACAAGATGCATCTGTAGTTTAAAGGTCAAATTTATTAGGAGATTAAGAGCTGTATTATACATGGACTATAAATATAGCACAGCTGACTTTATTCACAGTCACACAGCCAATGCCAACCTATTTTGTAGACACTCTTGTTCTTTTGTTCCAAGAAAAATTTGCACCGTAAGACTTGGATTTAGGTTTTGGAATCTTCTTCTCTTCAACATCGTAACTCCAGCCTAGAGGTTATGGGGTAACGGCAGGGGGAGACAAGAAACAATGAGAATTATATTCTCAGCATACAATATACAGCAAACACAGCTTAAAGGTTTTAACTTTAGTATGTTTTTCTCCACACAGGCAACCACTAATCTAATCCTTTCTAGCTGGCAATGGAGAATACTGAAATGCCATTAATGTGGCAAATTACCATTCTGTGAGATGGCAAGACCTGACCATACTACAGACCTCCATGCAAAAACTTGACAGTCAACAATGAAAAGCTCAACAGGGAAGACTGACTGTCCTATAAGTTCAAGGCTCCACAACTCCATAGCATCACAGAAGCACTAAGGCTCTGTGTATGTTGGTACAGGAAATGAAGAAGATAAGATAAAACATGGAAAAAAATAACATATAGAAGATCAATCTCAAAGGCTGGGAGACAATGGAGACCTTGGAAAGCTAGAAAAAAAAAGGGTGGGAGGACCAAAAAAAATAGAAAGAGAAAACTTCATCATTAGAAAGGAGTTTAATACTTAACATTTTTTATAAGAACATAAAAAATTAGGAGTAAAAAGAAAAGGGAATGAAGTGATAGAAGACAAGTAAATTATGTGATAGTTAAGCAAGAGAAATGTTTAAAAATGTCAGAAAAGAGGAGGTGGAGACATTAGTGTTTATGTAAATCAAAATGCAAATTGGTTGCAGCCTCCAGGTGCCTGGAAAGTTGCCAGGGCAGCACTCAGTATTCCGAAGTTTGGTCTCTTTAGCTGCAATATTTCACTCAAAGTTGAGATATTTCAGTTGAAGCTAGAAGTGGTTAAATATGCAGTTTTAAGTGATACTCATAAGACAGTACTTTTCTTCCTTAGTTTTAAAACTGAAAGCCCTAAAGCCTTTGTAAGCCCTAAAATGTTTAACATATATCTGAATTTTTATACTTAAGGTGCTCCCAGTAAACAGTCAAGATACACCTACACATCAAAATGTTCTGTAAGATACATAAGTTGTCATGTCACTGCCTCAATTTTGTGTATTCACAAATGTCACACAAACATTTTCTTCATGTTTATTAGTCTCAACCAGTGTTAATTTCCAAGTTAACTACTCTCTGTAAGAAACATTGAAGAGATTTTAAAAACATATTCTTTCCATCTGTGAGAACACTGGCTTTTGCCTCCTGTTCTGATTAAAAATACAAGCTTGAGTAAACAGCCAGAACTAGATCCAGAGACAGACTTCAGTATTGCAACATTCAGCATTGTAACACCTAACATTGAGACATTTGGCTGCTGGAATGGAATCTACAGCCCCAAGGTATTGCTTCATCTTTTTATACACTAGATGGAGAGGGGCCGAGTGCCTCCAAAAGAGATTCGCAACTGCCAGCACAATGACTTGCACTGCCATAGAGATCCAAAATGCATAAGGTTAGTTACATCTAACTAACAACTGCAAGAGGCCACCATAGGTGATTATGTTCCACACTTTGGAACAGACTCCTTCAGACCGGCACTTTGAGTTGTTCACGACAGAGAGCAGAGGTCACTTTTATAAAAATACCAGAATGGTGGGGGAAGTTACTCTTGCCCAGAGCCCTGCCATACAATCCAAGTAGACAGAAAGCAGATTTCACTGTCTCTGGAAGAACACCCTCACCACCTGACTAAAGGTTATTGTGGAGTAGAAAAACTCTCCATCCTTGTTATTTAAGCTGTATGTTTTTAAACAACT